>JAIFHD010016385.1:0-49628 GCA_019721455.1 Psilocybe mexicana
AAATTGAAGCTATATATGACGTGCAGACCCGCCAAAAAGTCGCGGGTTTGGTGAGGGTCAACTTGAGGTCACCCGAGCCCCCACCCGCCGGCACCCGTACCCGTGGACCCGGCGGGTTTGTCACACCCGTGACCATCACTAGCACTACATAACACCTTCGGAGGCTTGTATCGACATGTAGGATGCCTCCTCGGTGTCATCTCTGACGATGATCACCACGCAGAGAGTCCCGGACCGCTGTTGAAACTCCGCTCGATCAGTTTTCAACCAGGTCTGTCGTTGCCTCAACGGCCGCGTCATCACATCACCTCAGCTAACCAAGGCGTCAAAGAACATCGGGGCGATGTAGGACTGATATCGGTTGGAGGAGATGAGTTACAGAGGGGAGACCCGCTATGGGGAGACCCAACAGGTGCGTTTTATAACTCAATTTTCTGATGCAATCTAGATTCTACTTAGTACTCGTTCGTTTTATTCCAGGTTCTTCTACTACTTGATACACACCGCATCCCGGTATCCACAGGCAGTGACTTCTCGAGCCCGGGAAGACCAACTGTTGGATACTGGGCGGGTGTGGTATGATTTCTGATCCAGCCAACCAGCATCACTGGCAACGTCGACATCAACAACCCACACAAGGAGGGCCCATCGAAGACCTTCAAGGTCGCTGAAGGTCCAACGACCACCGAAAACAACAACGACTCACCCGACAGACAAACGACCTCCAACGGGGGGGCACACAAATACCCCAACAATGAGCCATGGCCTTCAACATCTGTTGACAGCCACCAACGCCATCCATAGACCAACGAAGGCCATCGGCAGCCATTAACGGCAGGTCGGTCGCCATCCGCCACTTGCGACCGACAAGAAACGAGAACGAGCAAATGCTCGTTCTCGTTTCTTCACCTTCTATCGCCGCTGCCACCATCCGCCGCACGCTATCATGACCTCGCGCCAACGAAAACGAGCCCTTGGCCCCTCGCCCGTTCTCGGTCGGTTGCCACCTGCCACCTCTGACCCACTACGACGACGAACAAGCCGAAATTTTTTCGCCGTTTGCTGTCACCGGCGACCGGCGACCTCCATGCTACCACAAGGAGAACCAGCAATTGCTTCTCCAGCATCAGCCACCCACCACACCGGCAACCTAACACGACAAGAAAGATCAAGAGCTCGTCGAGTCGCCACCTACCTCTAGATGCCGTGCGTACAATGGTGACTGACTGCCATCGCAGGACGACAGACATCGGTAAACCCCACCATATCCCCATCAACATTAACTATGTAGATTTTATATACACTATCCAATTATTATCTCAATAAGTATATATCCCATTTTGTGAGTGTAGCCTGGTATTGAGTGTAAATAATTTAGCCAATATTAGCAATCTTAAATTTTCTTCCTGTTTCGGATATTGTTTCCCTTTTTGGATTTCTCATTTTCACAGATTTCGCCATACACGTTGTGATGGTAAAGGCAATGCCAAGATTCGGCGACTATCGGAAAGCGGTTCTGTCAGGTGGGGTGGAAAGGCCTAGAACCATCGGTGATAATGATGGATGTTTAAATTTGAGTCCAAAAATAGACTGCCAGCATTTTAACAAAAAAACGACATCCAAACCCATCCCTTTCCATCCAGCCTTCATCGACCACTGTCGGGCGCGCAAATGCCACATTTGGCAATTAAATAATATTCATTCTCGAATGGAAGTGGTTCGAGGGCGGAGGGCGCGCCCAACGACGAGCAATGGCCATTTGGCTGCCCGCCCAACGCCAATGGTGGCTCAGGCTGTGTTTGTTTGGTCCCGCCCCTATCACCAAGCAAACCCAGCCATCCCCGGCCTCCCGGCATGTACTCCAGGCTTTTGGCTGGTGGGCAACTGCCCTTCAGGATGTATCCTACCTGTTGGGCAACTGCCCAGGTATGATATATTCTAGTAGCAGCTAGAGGTGGTCTTCCCAGTCCACGACCGAGCCGGGAACGAAGCCGAGGGCAGGGAATATGACGGAGATACAGAGCAGACACAACCTCTGGCACTCCTGGACCCTTCTTCCCCTGCCGCTCATCATGATCGCTTGATCCTCGAGCTTCGTGCAGAGGTCGCTGCAAAGGTTCTCACCATCGACATTCAGGCGGGCGAGATTAACCGCCTTTCTCGTCAGGCGGCCCTGGATCAACAACGTCTTGCCGAGCTCAACGATATGATCGCGCAGGGACTGAAGGTCCTGGACGACACCAGAGCGAAGGCCATTGCAGATGTCCGCCTTGTCCAGAACCAACTCGCCCGCGAGCGAGAGACTAACGAGAAGCTCGTCTCTGAGCGCACCGCCGACCTCCAAACCATCGAGATCGCACAAACACGCAACGCTGAACACGAACGCCGCATTCGCGCTCTCACCATGCAGGCTGCTGACCTCAAGAGGCAACTCGCGGTGAGGCAGCGAGAAGAGAATGCTCTGTCTCATCAGTTGACCACCCTCCGCCGCGAATCGATGGCTGACAAAGAGAAGATTTCCGAACTTGAGAAATTAACAAAGACTCAGGAGGGTGACCTCAAGGACCTTGGTGGGAGATTGACTCAGGCGCGCAGGGCTGGTAATGCCTACTGCCGAGCCATTGACCAGGCTCGCGTCGCTCTTGAACAATAATTGTAGCAAGTTGTTATATTCAAAGTAATACATCAGCTGTTTTGCAACCTATTCCACCGAGAGTATTCCATCGAGATCCCTAAGAGTAGACGTCAGCTTGAAACTTTCGCCGAATTCACCGCCCTTTCCCGGTGTTGCCCGGGGGTCCGAAAAAAAAAAAAAAAAAAAACTCGCCTGGCTCGAATTGGACTTCCATGTCGCTCCCTAGTTTTAGCACGCCCGGGTTTCGTTCAGCATCCCTCAGTGCCACATCCACTCCTACCCAAGAGAAAATGACACCACGACGGGATCAGATGTCAGCCCCAGCCAAAAAACCGAAGTCTCCGAGATCGAGGAGGTCGTCGGCAAAGGGTTCCAAAGAGCAAACTCTCGGTGCCCCACCAAAGTCACCTACGACGAGAGCCCGACAGCAGGCTTTCATTATCCTGCCTCCAAAGTGAGTCATATTGACATGCTCTCCATTCGGTTGTTGACTGTTTCCTACCTTGAACAGAACCCTTTTACTCTCGACTGAGGAACCTACCGCCGGTGGCACGTACGACGCAGACAACGAGGAAAGTCAGATGCCAGTGTTTCCGGAAAGTCAAACGCAGGAAGATAGTCAAATCCAATCTCAAGACTCGACAATGACTCAAGTCGACGTCCCGACCGTCCCTGACAAGATCCAGAAGACCGACATCGCTGTCTATGACCCCAGCCCTGAAGAAGCCCTCCAGGCGATCAACACGAATGTTCTGTTTCTCCAAACCTTCCATGAGCGTGAAGCTCGTCGTGAAGCTGATTTTCATGTCATGGAAAGGGAGATGGTTCAAACGCTCCAGATCGAAGTCAATCGGCACCTTGAAGAACTCGGAGAGAAAGACATCCAGATCAATGTCCTCAAGCAGCGCCTGGAATCTCAAGAGGTTGAGCTTGCGCAGCTCAGGCGTGACATCAAGTCTGCTCGCGATGCGGCTGAGCTGAGTAAAGAGGAGTGGGTAAAGATGAAGTCCGTAGTTACAGAGGTCAAAATGGCGGTTGCGGATGCATAGGATAGTACAGAACGCATGGTCATTTATTCTAAAAAATGCAATATCATCATCCCACCTTTGGCCCTTTACCTCTGGCCCTCCGTGCCGCCCGTCGTCTTTCCTCAGCCTGACGTTCCTGCAACAACTTCTGATCCCAAAAACATCCCAACTCGTGTCGAAGCAAAAAGAAGTCGTAGTGTCGCAAATACGGGTTCAAGTAGTAACTGGCTGACGGGCCACCAGTCCAACCAAGCTCATGGACACTCGTTTTACCGAAAGCCGGAATAAGATGACAACTACGCAGGACTGCATCCAAGCGGACTACAGACGCTCGGGGTCGATGATTTTGTGAGGCAAATGATGTTTTGAACATCCCTAAGCCCTCCACGGGTTTCTGGAGCTGTTTGAACCATCGTACATACAGCAATGGTGGTTCGTACTGGCTTGATTCTTCGGGCAGGCGAAAGATCAGACGGACCTCGCCGAGATCTATACCATCTAGAGGGCCTGCGCCCGGATTTGCTGGGCGTGTTCGAATGAGTGCTGTACTGAATTTGTCTGGGATTTCCTGGCGTATACCCCGATCTGTGACCAGCCTTGGTTGGCCCTTCGCGGCGAAGATGGCGTCCTGAACGGATTGCGAGGAGACTTGGGGAATTGGCGGCAACAAAAGACCTGCTCGCTTGTAGACGGCGAGTCGTGTTTGAGGTGTTGGGACAGATGTACTCCGGTTTCTTTGCAGGAAGTTGTTCAGTTGTAGAAGTAGATCCTGCGCTCCAAACCGACTGGTCGCGTCTTCAATTGAAAGCGCAGGGATGGGCAGTTTCTTGGCGACGCGAAAGATCACCTGTGTTTGGGGAGAGGACACGGAAATGTCACGGTCGGCTTCATCGTCCCCAACGTCTTCTTCGTCGTCGGCAGCATCGGATGGACTCGGAGCCTCATAACCAGTGATAGACCATTGGATATAGCTAGAGAAATGGTCGATTCGTTCTTGACGCGTCAACCACACCGTCATTTGGCGGATGTATTCCTTCTTATTGGAGGCGCCGTATCCGACCTTTGCGAAGTCGATATGAAGGCGTTCAGGGCCTTCTGTGTCATAACCGTCAGCTGTCCCGAGGCTACGTATCATGTCAACGTAGTGTCGAATGTTGTGCAGCTTGCTGATATTGAAGTGCTCTCGTATACCCATCTCCACAAATACATCTTTGTTCTCGTGAAACATCAACCAAGCGCGGTCAAGTTTCTTCAGGGATTCCTCGGTGTGGACAGCGAAATGGGCATAGTAAATGAAGTCCAGGACGCCACGTACTGCGAGTATAACCTTTGGCTCTGTTGCCTCAGCAAGGACACCCAAGAAAACCTTTTCCATGTTTTTGTGCTCCCGCCCGGTCCACTGAGAGGTAAGTGAAATGCCTTTCTTGAAGTGTCTCAGGTCTTGATGGTGTGTCATAGATTTGAACCGAGCATCGACTTCGTCCACCTCGCCTGGCAAGGCCTCCGTGGCCCACTTGACGATGTGGTCCTTGAAAACGCCTTTGTGAAGTTGATGAAGGAGATCCGGCGTGAAGGCCTCGTAGATGTTGCAGTGAGGAAAGTCGCGCCAAAATGGGTCCACGGCACGGAGATTCTTGGCCCTAAACTCACGCAACCTCCTCCCTCCTCCGACACTGTCCAGTAGGTTGAGAACGTCCTCCTGGTCTCGCAGATTGCCCTTTTTCGTATGATCGCCTCGGTCTCCAGGCAGAACATTGCACATAGGGCACGAATTCTCCTTGATGCATCCGACGAGGCACTGTTCGGGGTAATCTGCGATGTAGGCTGCCAGAATGGGGAAGACTTTTCTTAGGAATCCATCGGCGCATGGCATCTCGACCCCGTTCTGGCCTGCCTGCAGGAGCGGTTCCAAGAGGGTGCGCATGCAGGTGTGGAAGAGTCGGTATATTTCAACGGAACGTTTGGCCTCCGTGAAGCATTCCAGTTTAGTGACTGGAACATATCCGACTAGGACCATCGCTCGCGCCGAGGGCTTACGTCGGACTTCTTTGGAGATGTTACCAACGGACAAGTAAACGGGCCAGGCACTTTTGTCACCAGCGAAGCGGGTGAGATTGGTTTTGTCTGAGGATAGAATAACGGGAGCGACAGTCGCGCCCACCTCGAGCTCATCCTGGATGACATAGAACCATGAGCCTGTATAGTTGAGCGAATAGAGATTTCATTTACCTGCCGCTCCCACCACCAATCCGCTGTCCACATCTCACTGTATTGACGCTTTAACCCTTGCTTGTCTGAATACTCACGATAGGGTGCGAACTGCACGTTTTTTTTGAAGGCTGGATTACCGAGGAGTTCCTGGATGCATTCAACGGGATCACGATGCCAGAGTTCAACTTCCTCGCGGCAAATATTACCCTGATGATCCCGCCTGTCGCCAGTCACTTGAAAACTTTGGCATTTCCATGCAGGGCCTGAAGGCAGGATGTCAATGTGTTGTAACAAGGACCGCCTATTATGGAACGCCGGGAGGACTTTGGTGCGCGTCTGTATCGAGGTTAGTGCATGTTAAACCGGACTGAACACTGAGGGACTGACGGATGGCAACGCTAGATAGTCGTCAATCTCTTTCCGACTCAGTCCAGCGGTCATGAGCCAACTCGCCAACTCCCAATCGTCCTGGCTGGCAAAGGGATGCCATTGAGACAAGCCCTGGGCTCGTTCTTGCACAGCTTGCTTTTCAAACGGGGTTTGACACTCCTCGATAATGGTCCCGGCCGGGCCTGGATACTCCTCCACAAATCGTTGGCCGTCTTTGTGCTCTGGTGCTACTCGGTCATCCTCGTCGGGCCCATCTTCGACCGAGGCTTGATGTGATCGTGTGTCGTTGGCATCGATTGCAAAGTCGTCATCAGGAGCAAACCCACCCCGGGGGGAATTGAGAGGGCTGGTGGCAGGAGATTGCTCGCCATCTGAGCTTGGCTGTTCTCCGACACTAAGGCACACCTTCTGAAAGCAAGCGCGACTTTGTGAAATATGAGAGTTTAGGCCTTTGGAGCTCGAAAACCTTTTTTTACAAGCCGGGCATGTATTAAGACGGTCGTCCATGGTGCCACTGTCCTGCCAGTATAATGAAGTAGTGGGGAATTTCCTGATATAATGAAGAAACGGGACGATGCCTCAATGCACAGGCCGGATGTTCCCGAGCCCGTCAGCCGCCTCAAAAAAACGATCGCGACTCGCTCTTTTCGTGCTAACCTTCAAATGGGACGGGACTACGTCTTGTGCAGCTCCCCTGGAGGAGAATCTGGTGACGATTTTGATGATCTCCAGGAGTTTGGGGAGCTTGAGGACGAACAACCAGTCAAAAATGGCAACAGAAAACCCAAGAAAAATATTCTTGCGGATGAAGAGGAGGGTAAGCACCCATCAGGCGTTCTCATTCGGTTCGGGCACAGCGAGCACTGACTTCAACAGAGGATGGAGAAGTCGCAATGGTCAAATCGAGTGGGAAATTGGCCACACGAGGTAACGCGAAACAAACTCAAGGCATGTCGTAGTTCTATTTATCGTTATCTTTACAAATTCTTTCTCGGTTTGCATTTTAATTTGTCGGCTTTTTTCTCAAATTGTTTCATTCTTTCCCGTTTTCACTCTTCATTTACTGATGTTGTCTAACTTCCAGTGCCAGCCAAAGCAACAACGAAAGGAGGGACAAAAAGAAAAACTCCAGACAGCGGTAATGTGCTCTGAGTTATCCAGGTGTCCGGCTACTACTGAGATGCCTCACTAGACAATGAGAGCAGTGGTGAGGAGCCCACCCCTGCACCCAAATCAGCACGCAAACCGAAGAGGGATTCGAAGCCGTCACAGAAAAAGCAGGTGCTCGGTAGGCCAACTCCGACGGAACACTTGTTGATACTGACACCACCTCCTGTTAGTGGATGATCAAGCGGATGCGATCCGGAAGAAAATGGAGAAGATGAAGAAAGAGATGAAGAGGATGCAAGGGATGCTAAAGGAGAACGAAAACTCAGGTATGTTCAGCGCATACACTGGATCATTTACTCACGAAACACCAACAGTTGTCGGGGCGGAGGATGAGGCAGAGAGCGAGGAAGAGTGCCTGCCTCATGGCACCGCGGTGTTCTCGAGCTCGGTAAGTCATGAGTTCCCAGTTGGACAGTTTCGCTGATGTTTGGACGCAGATCAAGGCTCTGGCACCCGTTTCAGTGAACACGAATACCCCTAAGGTCAAACGGGTGAAGGGGGGATCGGCAGAGAAGCCCATTGCTGCACCAAAGGTCTCGCCAAATGCTTTCAAAGTCGGGCATACGGAGGGCGTCGTCGACTACGAGGCAGATCCGCAAGAAGAGCCGGCCCCGGACATGGAGGAGGAACCACAAGAGCCGGAGTCTCAACAGGTTACCTCCAGGTTGCAGGCGACTGTAGCACCGCCGCGGTCCTCAAACGCCAAGATGCCCCAGTTCGTCGATGAGAAGAGCGCCACGAAGAAAATGCGAGACTTGAACGCGTCGGACTACGAACCCGTTGTGCGGGCACTCATTCTCACGGTGGCCAATGAATTCGAGGCATTTGTGTGTGCAAAGGACGGAGTGCCAGATACTAAGGCACGCGTTGGCACGACCAAAAAGATATGGCAACGCATTACAGAGACCCACGGCGAGGAGTACATACTGACCGGGGGGGTTAGTCACTTGGTGTGTGCTTGTCACTGGCAGCAATGTCGAACCTTACTCACTTGCGGCAGATATACTCTCGTGGCCCTCGCATCCGCAATGTCATCTTGGAAGCTTGTCGCGCGGTGATAGAGATAGAGTTCGGATTCAAAAAAGGGAATGGCACCAACTCAAAGCTCGTCAGACGTAACAGGAAGTTGGTGGAGGATCTCCTGGCCGAAAACAGATTCCTCTACAAGGTGGAGTCCGCGAGCTCTTCTTCATTCGTGCGGCACTCTGATTATATTCAAATGTTCTGCAGGACAGAGAACAGAAGACCGGGATGTTCGAGGCCAAGGCCATAACCGCCGTTATTGAAGCGGCACTCTTCAAGAAGATGACTTCAATGGGTGTTTTGTACCCTAAGATGTTCAACCCGATACCGTTGGAAACTTACGCTTTGGTAGCAGTGGTGGTGAGTTTCTTCCGAAAATTGAACTATAACTTTTACTGCGAAGTACTGATACACGAGGCATACTAGACTGCATTCACCATCAGTGAGTGGTCGACTGGAACACTTGTAAAAAAGACTCTGGCTTCAGAAGCACTTCCGTTGTCTTCATACATCAAACTGGTGAAGGAGTGGCAAGAGAGTAATCCGAGGGTGGTGTTGGCGATACGAAAGAAGGTATATACCCGCGCCGCGTATGTCCCATTCAAGTTCTTGTTCATCGTCAGATGGTAACGAGCTCAAACCGTGATCAGTGCAAAAGCGGGGGTTGTGGAAAACGTGGAAAACTTTGGGGTTAGCTTGACTGAGAAAGACAAAGATCGCATCCATGAGGAGCTGGAAGGGCGCACTGGCGAGACCGATAGTGAGGCAGAAAGTGAAGACGGCGTCGATGTTGATGAGTAGATTTGTAGTATGTGTAGCCAAGTGACCAGATATCTGAATGTTGATCGTTTTTTTCTGTTCAATTTTATTCTGTGTGTTCAAATGATGAAATAATTTCATAAGAATATGGATGCTGCATAAAGCTAATGCTACTGAGACTACGGAGGCTACATAGACTAAGGCAGGCAGAGATACCGGAGCCTACATAGCTCTACATAGACAGCCAGGACGACTACATAGGCCTATGTAAGCGACACACGTGACTACGTAGGCCTATGTAAGCGAGACAGGCGACTATGTAGGCTACAGAACAGGGGACTGTCCTACCGGGCTCCCATGAGTAGGTAGCCTCTGTAGCCTACAGAGGCATGTTTTTTTCCCGCTGATGTATTCAGCAAAACCTGACGATGCCAAAACTGTAGGGGAATTTAATGTAAATAAATACGGGAAAGATGAAACAAGTAGTCACTGATGTACCTAGAAGATGACCCGACACGCTCCCTCTAGTCCAATTTTCCATGCCTATGGGTCCAGAGCAGCAAAGGTTAATGTATGACGGCCCAGGAATTTTGGCCTAGTTGTACAGTACAATCCGAGACAGGTTTAGGTTGGGTTTAGGTGGATGGATGACTCGCAAAATGAAGGACGCAAAATGAAGTCGTAGCGTTCAGTAGGCATGATGATATGATTGTACGAGGTTGAGCGACGAGCCTGGTCAGTCGCTGCTTGAACCACATACACATACACATACACATGACGTCAGTCTCATTATCACATTACGTAATCAAAATATGCTTGTTGACCTTTCCACCGATCCTCCGTCCGGAAATCTTCCTCTGGTTTGGCAAACCACTTCCTCTATTTGAATTACCACCGGGGCAGGAAGAAAGATATCTAGCCACAATCTCGAAACCTTTTTCATGGCCTCTTGAGATGGACGGGGCCACCGGTGTTGGAGAACGTCTTCCGAGCTGATGGCGAACAGCTTACAACTGTCAGCGTGAAGGCGTTTTATAAAACCGACTATCCGTCCCCGCTGTGTGTGAATAGGAAATATAAGGTCTGTGGATATGTTTTCGTGCTTACAATCCATCAGATCTATAATTAATTCCTCGTTCAAATTTGTTTAGGGCTTATGGTTTGTGCCTATACTCGAACTGCATTCACACACTTCTTAAATAACCTTCACCACCTCCTTGTCTTGCTCGCCGTTGACACGGCGGACAAACAAATGTCAAGTCGGGCCGGCTCTTGTCATATATTTCCAGTTTGTGTATATCTGTCAACTTTTGACTGTGACACATTTAGTCAAAGTCACGCATTTGCCGATAATGCCGATCATATAAATATATGACAAGCTGCCCAAACGGGAGCATAAAATGCGTGACCTGTGACTAAAATCAGCTTGACAGCACAGCTATCACAAGATTATTCCTGGCACTACATGACAAACCAATTCATAACTTGACATTTGAATGTCCGCCGTGTGACATACTTACAACAGAAGTCTACAGTCCGACCGGTTTACCGCTCATGAACTTGAAGATTCTCATTTCCCTTAATGACGCCGTCAATGAACTTCGGGATCGATATCGACCGTTGTTCGTAGATAACCATCCCACTGAAATGTTCACAAGCTGACTTGTTACAGTACGCCAGACTTGCCCCCCATGGACGATCCCTCGTGCCTCACAAAGCGCGCCGTTGCTCTCAAGAAACGATATGGGCGGTCGGGCAAGATGGAGGATCTGGAAGAGGCCATGTCATTGAATCTTGATGCGCTCGCACTCCGCCCGCCTGGCCACCCTGATCGTGCCATATCCCTCAACAACCTTGCCATGGATTTCGGCACTCTATATCAACAGCTAGACAAAATTGAGGATCTCGAACAGGCCATTTCATTCAACCGTGACGCACTCGCACTCCGCCCTCCCGGGCACCCCAGCCGTTCCAGGACCCTAACCAACCTTGCTATGGCTCTCGGCACACGATATAAAAAACTACACAATATGAAGGATATAGAAGAGGCCATTTCGTTGAACCATGATGCACTCGTACTACACCCGCCTGGCCATCCTGATCGCGCCATGTTCCTCAACAACCTTGCCGTGGATATCAGCACTCGGTATAGACAGCTGGTAAAAACAGAGGATTTGGAACAGGCCATTTTATTTAACCGTGATGCACTGGCGCTCCGCCCGCCTGGGCACCCTTGTCGTTCCAGTTCCCTTTACAACCTTGCTGCAGATCTCATGATTCGATATAACACTTCGTTCAAAATAGATGATCTTGAAGAGGCCATTTCACTGGGCCGTGACTCCCTTCGACTCCGCCCGACTGGCCACCCTGATCGTCTCATGTCCCTCCACAACCTTGCCGTGGATCTCAGGACTCGATATACAAAATTAGGAAATTTAGAGGATCTGGAAGAGGCTGCTTCATTGGCTCGTGACTCCCTTGCACTCCACCCCCCTGGCCACCCTGATCGTGCGATATCCCTCAACAACCTTGCCGTGGATATGAGCACTCATTATACACGACTCGGTGAAATAGAGGATCTTGAAGAGGCGATTTCGTTGAACCGCGATGCGCTTACACTTCGCCCGCCTGGCCACCCTCTTCGTTCGGCGTCCCTCAACAATCTTGCTGTAGATATGTGTACTCGATATGAAAAGCTAGGCAAAATAGAGGATTTGGAACAGTCCATTTCATTTAGCCGTGAAGCACTCGCACTCTGCACGCCTGGTCACCTTGATCCGGGTCTTTCCACGACGTTCAGCAATCTTGCTTCGGCTCTCAGCACTCGATATCAACGGCTCGGGAACATAGAGGATCTGGAAGAGGCCATTTCATTTCAACGTGACGCACTCACACTCCGCCCGGCTGGCCATGCCAGTCGTTTCCATTACCTCAACAACCTTGCTGCGGACCTAAGGGCTCGATATAACCAGTCAGGGAAAATGGAGGACCTAGAAGAGGCCATTCTATTGAACCGTGATGCACTCGCACTACGCCCACGTAGCCACCCGGATTGTTCAATGTCCCTCAACAACCTTTCTGTGCATCTCAGCACTCGATATGGACAATTAGGAAAAATGGAGGATCTGGAGGAGGCGATTTTGCTGAACCATGATGCACTCGCGCTCCGCCCGCCTGGCCACCCTCATCGTTCCATGTCCCTCACAAACCTTTCTATTGCTCTAAGTACTCGATATAAACAGCTGGGAAAAACAGACGATCTGGAAGAGGCCATTTCGCTGGGGCGTGATGCACTCGTACTCCGCCCGCCTGGCCACCTTGATCGTTCCATATCCCTACACAACCTTGCTTCGAATCTCAGCACTCGATATAGACAAGTGGGTATAATAAATGATTTGGAAGATGCCATTCTGTTGAACCGTGAAGCACTTGCACACCACCCGCCTGGTCACCCTAATCGTGCAACGTCCCTCAACAACCTTGCTGTGGATATCAGCACTCGATATAAACGACTGGGAGAAATAGAGGATTTGGAACAGGCCATTTCATTTGAGCGTGATGCACTCGTTTCTTGCACGGCTGGCCATCCCGAATTCTCTCTTTCCCTCCAAACCCTCGCCAATGATCTCTTAACTCGATACAAAAGGCTCAAAAAACACGAGGATATTCAAGAAGTGTTTACTTTACTTGAACAGGCTTCGAGTGACCCCACATCTTATGTTAAAGCTAGGCTTTTAGCTGCCACCAGATGGGCACAGATTGCAAGACATTACCGACATAAATCTACATTGAATGCATACACTATCTCATTGGAACTTCTTCAACAATCACTCACCTCTCGTCTGAATGTCGAGGAACAGCACATGTTTCTTGCCTCTGCTGGGACACCTCGATCCTTGGCTTCAGATGCCGCATCTGCTGCTATCCAGGCTGGTAACTTGGAGATGGCTGTGGAATTTCTGGAACAGGGGAGGGCAGGAGGAGGTGGTGGGAAAGATCCGACAAATGCCAGGTTTTGCCCATTTTTTACGAACACCGCCTTTTGCCACTCTCCAATCAGCAGCTAGCGATGGACCAGTCATCCTGCTCAATATCAGTGAATACCGGTCAGACGCTATCATTCTCACCATCCACGAGCCGCCCATCCTTGTCCCTCTTCCCGATGTTGACCTTGTCGAGCTTGGTAACCAAGCAGCCCAACTAACCACCAAACCCGACGAAGTCGTCAGAGTGTTGCGCTATCTGTGGCACATGATCGTCTCTCCTGTGGTTTCTCGCCTGCTCGATCTGGGAGTGAAAAAGAAGAGTCGGATATGGTGGTGCCCAACAGGCGTACTGTGTTCTCTACCCCTCCATGCAGCAGGCCCATACCGTCCTGGTGAACGAAACCTCCCAGACATCTATACATCTTCCTACACCTCGACGCTATCTTCATTGATCCGAGCGAGGTCTAACATAGTCCAGCTCCGACCAAAGCTCCTGGTCGTTGGTCAAACACACGAAACATTGGAGAAAGTCGGAGAGGAAGCCGAAAATATCATTGATCAATATGGGGATCTCGTGAATGTGTTAACCGGGCCCGAAGCAAATCATGAAGCGGTCCTCGACGGCCTCAAGCAGCACTCATGGGTCCACTTTGCTTGCCATGGCCACCTAGGCGACAACGCACAGCCATTCCGAGCCTCATTCGAGCTCCACGATTGTCGTCGGCTGACCTTACTGGAATTGATCCAAGCGCGACTTCCGAACGCCGAATCTGCCTTCTTAGCGGCTTGTCACAGTGCAGAAGGGGACTCTAGCACCCCGGATGAGAACCTCCATTTATCAGCTGCGTTGCAGTTCTGCGGGTTCCGGAGTGTTGTTGGGACGTTGTGGGAGATGATTGACGATGATGGACCGAGAATGTCGAGGGAATTCTACAGATACATGTTCCGTGATCGAGAGAACATCAATTTCAGGGATTCGGCATATGCGTTGAATGCAGCTGTTCGGGAGATGCGCAAGGCCAAGCTAGGTCCGGAGCACTGGGCCATGTTTGTTCACATTGGGGCTTGACTGACATTGTCATCAAACTCGGAATATAAAAACATATTCCATGAAGCCCATGAACGATTTATCAATTCGTCATTTTCTTGTCAAGTGCCCCCTCAATCGTAGTGTACTTTGGGATTTTGCCTGGACCTTTTCAATGTCATACCTCTGTAGATACTTCCCGTAATCACAACCATAGCAATGATATTCGACATTTGTCAAGAATAGGATAATTTGTCCATGAAACATTGGTTTGAACATTCCCTTTTTAAATTTCAAACGGAAAGGGAACAAGGAGAAAGCATACAATAATTGTTACAATAATCTGGAGAGGAAATAGGTTAAAAAATGCGAAAAGTAGATAAATAACAGGCCTAATAACGCAGTTCTCAAACCGTCGCTATCAACCAGCACATCCCAATCAACTGCTGACAGGGTCAGTGAGATAATTCTTCACAATTTGAGAGATCTTGGGCTTGATCAAAGTCAATTCTTCGATGAGATCGTCCTACAGAGATGCTGTCAGGCACGAACGAAAGCTGACTGGAGGAGGATAGATCCAGCACTGTACATACCCATAATTTATCCTGCATCTTCCTCCCTGCCTCCCCAAGCACAAAATCCGACGTCTCCTGTGGCTTTGCCATATTGAGGTACTCCCCGCGTAAGGAATCTCTTTTCTCCTCCAATCCAATAGCAGATAAAACGAACAGCCGACCGCCTTCCTCCGAGGTACGAGTAATAATCCCTGCGAGGCGCAGCATGAAGGTCAAAGGGAACTTCATATTACGTCGTAGTGAGGAATAACAGAGGCCCGGATTGGCCGCGTTGACGATGAGTGGTTTGCGGTGAAGTCTGTCGTTCAGGGCGCGGACGAAAAGGACGTTCATTACTAGCCATAAAATGATGAACATTAGAGAATCCGAGGAAGAAAGGCAGATTTCAAGAGGACATACGTTTTGTCTCGTTATATCTTGTCATTTTTCTATAAACAGAAAAAAATCAGCACGAAACAAAACGAGAAAGCGTTCATAAAAAATACATTTTTTGCAAGTGATCTTTATGGCCCCATTTCCTGAAAAAGTTCGGAGAATCGATGTCTGCTTGGTTCAATTTCGCATAATAGTGAAGCTCGCTTGTCGCGACGATGATTCTTGGCGTTGTATTGTATTTCTCTGCAGTCTCAAGCATACGCGGGAGGAGCAAGAGTGCTAAGAGATTAGTCGCGATACTGTTGACTTGTGCTCTATACGGTAATCGGGTCAGAGCAGAGTTAGAAAAATAAGGATCGCGAATGATTCAACGTACACTGTCTCCCAACCATCTTTCGTAAAAGTGAGGTTTGTAAGAGAAACTGCGGCATTTTCGAGAAGGATATCCAGCCGGTCTCCTCCTTCTTGCTCGAAGCGCGTCACAAAAGCCTTCACGGACAAGAAGTCTGCAAGGTCAAGAACCCAACCTTCCACAGTCTCGCATCCGGTCTCCTTGCGTATTTCTTCAGTTCGGTCGAGTTCAAAAATGAGCCGAACAACCCCGTCGAGAGATAATGCGCCTCTACTCACGGGTCGACGTCTCTTCAGCCTTTTCCTGGTTTCTGCACGTCACAATCAGCTTCCCAGGATTCATGCGAGCGAAATGTTTGGCAGCCTCCAGCCCGAGTCCAACATTTGTTCCAGTGACGATGATTGTCTTTCCAGTGAGATCCTGTCTGACAAGAGGAGGTACGGTTGTCAGTTGATCTTTCAGAAGACCCCAAAGTGTTAGTTTCATGGTGAGAACGGGGTTGGGATATCGATTACTGGACTCTGAGGACGTGGAACGGGGATGATGTTTATGTACGTTCCAACGGTTCCATGGGTTCAGTCAATTTATACTGAAAACGGAGCTAACTTGGGAAAGCATAGTGAATAAGCATATGTGCCTGTTGTTGTTGTCAATCGCGGGCATGAAGGTGAGACAGACAGGTTGGAGGTCATACCTTTTACATAAGTATAAGAAAGCTTTCCACGGCGGATTGGATCCAGAGACAACGCAATCAAGGCGGCGTCCTCGAGGAGCTTCAAGGAGTGGTGTGCGTGGACATGAGAATTGCGTGGCATAAGCCTGGCCCAGCTGTTTATTTGTCATATTAGAATAGAAAAATCCTTGCCGTGAGGACGTGTCATGTATGGAGTTGGATGGGAGCATTAGCTTTAAGGAGCGCAAAAGCCACCTGGTGGGTGGAAAGTGGAAGAAACTGAAAGTCACTTCAAGTTCGAGTCCTATATAGACAACCGTTTGGACAATGAAGGAGACGACTCTCCTCGTAGTACGCGAGCCCAAGTCCAGTCTTTTCAGGATTTTTACAAGGTGAGTATACGAAGGACCGTGCTTGCGAAAACAGCGAAATGCAAGCGGGCATCATGGTCCAGGATAAAACTGATCTTACCTAAGTAAGCTGACTTGTTCGGAACGGGTCACCCGCGCCTAAATTTCAATGCAATAAACAAGACAAAAACAAGGACTTGGTATTGTAATGATTACAATATCGTGATCTTAGAGTTCTTAAAGAAAGAAAGAAGTACAGAAGGATGTTAAAACAATCAAAGATAGGTGAACAGTTTGTGAACAGTAGGCCTCATCATTATGTTTTCAACCTGTCACCTTTTTAGCTCCATCCAGTGTATTCAAATCAATGGCCGACCGGTTCAGTAAGATGATTTTTCACAATTTGAGTAATCTTTGGCTGGATCAAAACCAGTTCTTCGATGAGATCGTCCTACATATAGAAATATGTACCGTCAATAAAACGATAGAAGCCCATAGATCCAGAATCTCACATACCCATAATTTATCCTGAATCTTCCTCCCTGCCTCCCCAAGAATCAAATCCGATGCCTCGCGGGGCTCTCCCATACAAAGAAATTCTCCACGCAACGAATCTTTCTTTTCCTCCGATCCAATAGCAGCTTGAACGAAGAACCTACTTCCTTCTTCCGGGGTATGCATGATAAACCCTGCGACATATATCAGGATCGTCCAAGGGAACGGGGCTTTGCGCCGGAGAGAGGTGCTACACAGCCCCGGATTGGGTGCGTTAATGATGAGTGGTTTTCGGTGAAGTCTGTCGTTCAGGGAGCGGACGAAAACAATGCTCATTACTGGGGATAGAATGATGAGCATTGGAAGACAGAAGGTCGTTTGGGATAGGACTTCATAAGGAATGATGACTTACGTTTTGTCTCGCCATATCTTCTCATTTTTCTGTGAATACCAGCAAAGGGAACAGTTAGCACAGGAACAAACTAGAAAAACTTCTTGAGGCATTACATTTGCTTCAAGTTGTCTTTGTGGGCCCATTTCCTGAAAAAGTTTGGAGAGTCGATGTCTTCTTGATTTAATATGGCATTATAATGGGTTTCGCTTGACGGGACGACAATTCTTGGAGTCGTATTATATCTCTCTGCAGTGTCAAGCATACGCGGGAGGAGCAAAAGCGCTAAAAGAGGAGTCGCCATGCTGTTGACTTGTGCACTATGTATTCAGGTCAACATCAAGTTAGAACAAAAAGGTCGCGAAGGATTTTACCCTGTCTCCCAACCATCCTTCGTGAAAGTGAGATCTGAAGGACTCGGAGCAACGCCCGCATTCTCCAAAAGAATATCCAACCGGTCGCCTCCTTCCTCCTCAAACCGCGCCGCGAAAGCCTTCACGGACGAAAAGTCTGCGAGGTCAAGAACCCAGGCCTCCACAGTCTCGCATCCAGTCTCCTTGCGTATTTCTGGAAATATAATCCAGTTCGGCAAATAACTTGTGAACAAGTAATAAACCTCTACTCACTGGTCAACGTTTCTTCCGCCTTTTCGTGGTTTCTGCACGTCACGATCAGTTTTCCGGGATTCATACGAGCGAGATGCTTGGCAGCTTCTAGCCCGATTCCGACATTTGCACCAGTGATGATGATTGTCTTTCCAGTGAGATCCTCTTTGACAAGAGGGGGTACTGTCGACAGTTGATCTCTTAAAAAAGACGAAAGAGTGAACTTCATGAAGAGACGTTATGTGCTGGATAAGATAACTCGAGTCTGAGGGTGGGAAAGGGGATGGCGTTGACCGTCCACTGGGTCATGCTAATTTATACCAGTAAAGCGCAGTTGCTGGGAACAACACGGATATATCTACACGCTGTCTTCAATATGAGGTCGTAATTTACAGTATGCACGCAGTCATACCTTTGCATAGAAGGGTTTTTGCAGTACACTCATTCACGGCCGAATGTATCAAGAAGCTACGCAATCAAAGCGGCATGGTTGGAACTTGATGTTGAGCGCTTGAGCGTTGACGTTCGGGCATCATTTCCAGCTGTGCATCACTGCCTTTTTAGGACGGCAGATTGACAGTTCCACGAATAACTGAGGCAAGAATAGGTTTTGGGAAAGTCTTGAGAAAGTCTTGAGAAGTTGCAAAGAAAGCGAGTTTATTCGTTAAAAAGTATATGCAGAGAGAACAGAAGTATGAGAGGGTAGAGGATCTCAACCTATCATCTGTTTATCTCCATCCAACGTGTCCAAATCAACGGCCGACCGGTTCAGTAAGATGAGCTTTCACAATTTGAGTAACCTTAGGCTCGATCAAAGCCAGTTCTTCAATGAGATCGTCCTATAGAAATGCCGTCAATAAAACGAAATGTGAATATGAAGGGTCAAAATCACACTTACCCATAATTTATCCTGCATTTTCCTCCCTGCTTCCCCCAGTACGAAATCCGACGCCTCTTGTGGCTCTCCCATTGAAAGAAATTCCCCGCGTAACGAATCTCTCTTTTCTTCCGATCCAATAGCAGCGAGAACAAATAATCGACCGCCTTCCTCCGAGGTACGCATGATGATCGCTGCAAGACGTATCAGGATCGTCACAGGGAACTTGGCGTTGCGCCGGAGGGAGGATTCACACAGCCCCGGATTGGGCGCGTTGACGATGATTGGTTTTCGGTGAAGTCTGTCGTTCAACGCGCGGACAAAAAGAACGTTCATGACTAGTCGTAGAAGGATCAGCATTGAAAGACGGAAATTCAGAACTTCATGAGGACTTACGTTTTGTCTCGCTGTATCTTGTCATTTTTCTGTGAATACCAGCAACAAGAACAGTTAGCACAGGAACGAACTAGGAAAACTTCATGAGGCAGTACATTTCCTTCAAGTTATCTTTATGGGCCCATTTCCTGAAAAAGTTTGGAGAGTCGATGTCTTCTTGATTCAAGATCGCGTTATAGTGGACCTCGCTTGACGCGACGACGATTCTCGGCATTGTATTGTATCTCTCCGCAGTCTGAAGCATACGCGGGAGAAGCGAGAGCGCTAACAGAGGAGTCGCAATGCAGTTGACTTGCGCACTGTGTATTCATGTCAAAAATCGAGTTAGAAAAATAATGTCGCAAATGATTTTGAATATAATATCGGAACAACGTACCCTGTCTCCCAACCATCCTTCGTAAAAGTGAAATTTGACGGACTCGGAGCAACACCTGCATTCTCCAGAAGGATGTCCAACCGGTCACCTCCTTCCTCCTCAAACCGCGCCACGAAAGCCTTCACGGACGAAAAATCTGCGAGGTCAAGAACCCAGGCCTCCACAGTTTCGCATCCAGTCTCCTTGCGTATTTCTGAAAATGAGATCCAGTTCGGCAATGATGAGTTGCATAACTTGTGAACAAGTAATGCACCTCTACTCACGGGTCAACGTCTCTTCCGCCTTTTCTTCGCTTCTGCAGGTTACGATCAGTTTTCCGGGATTCATGCGAGCGAGATGCTTCGCAACCTCTAGCCCGAGTCCGACATTTGTGCCAGTGACTATAATCGTCTTTCCTTTGAGATCCTCTCTGACAAGAGGAGGTACCGCTGACATTTGAGATTTAAGGAAAGCCCAAAGCGTTAGCTTCATGATGATGTTATTACTCGGTCTCGGTTCAATGCTAAGGCTGTGGAAGGAGGGCGATGTTCACCGTCCACTGGGTCATGCTAATTTATACCAGAAGAAACAGTGCCGTTGCTGGGAACGACACGGATAACTCTATGCGTGCCCGTCAATTTGGAATCGTAATTACAGTGTGTTCGTGGTCATACCTTTCCACAGATGAACTTTTTTTGCAGGTACCGCCATTCATGTCCTCATGGCCGAGTGTATCAAAAGGCCACGCAATCAAAGCGGCATGGTTGGTGTTGACGTTTGGCCTGCCTTTTTAGGATGGCGCACTGACAATTCGAAGAATATTTGGTGTAAGAATAGGTTTTGGGAAAGTCTTGAGAAGTTGCAAAGAAAGCGGGTTTATTCATCAAAAAGGACATGCAGATAGGAGAGAGAAGTACGAAATCAGCGAGATTGTGAGGATGATCACTCAAGATCGAGCAATGTTCTGGAGATATTGTTGGACGATGTTCTGAATCTTTGGCGTTGCCTTCGTCAGCTCCTCGATAAGATTGTCCTAAAATGGAAACAATAAGTATCCGTTCGCGAATACCATCGCGAAGCATCTCAGACAGACCCAAATTTTATCTTGAGCAACTCCCCCATCCACGTTCATAACGAAATCGCTGGGTTCGGCCACTCTTGAACCCAGGTCAACAAATGCGCCACGTAACCCATTCTCTCTCCCTTCAGCTTTAACAGCAGCAAAGACGAGTTGTCTACTGCCTTCCTCCGTTGTACGTCCGATGAGGGCTGGAAGACTCAACGCGTTTGAGAAACCCTTTCTGTGACGGATAAGCGCCGATTTCACTGGTAATGACGATCTGTCCTATGATACTGGCAAGCACTTTCTTGGATACCAGATTGGCCGTAGGTCGTTTCGGATAGATCTGGTTTTCTGACGAAGGCTTTCGTTGAAGGCGCGGACGAACAGGATAATCAAGACTGGAGGAAAAAACAGTTAGGTGCTTTGTCCTTCTCGCTTTGTTTGTAACCTGAGGAAAGAAAGGCTGACGTTTTGTCTCGGCATAAACTTCATCTCCAGGGTAGTTTTTAAACCTATCCCAGTTACGAAAGTTGGCAAATTGTTCCAAACCAATACTGATCGACTTGCCTGTTGGAAAAATTCTTCATGACCATAAAGACGTAAAAGGTTTGAGGCATTCACCATTTTGGGGTCAAGCTTCACCGCAAAATGAGTGAAGCTAGACACAAAGACCAATCTTGGTTTGGTGTTATGTTGTTGTGCTGTGTCGAGAATTCTAGGGAGCAGTAACAATGGAAGTAGACTCGTGGAAATATAGTTAATCTGATATGGCGCAACTTCCTGATGAGTTATATGAATTGAAAGAAATAAAATAACCCATACCTTGATTCCCAACCATCGTCCGTATATTCAAGAGCCGAAGCAGCAATCGCAGCGTTGACCACCAGAATATTGAGTCTCATTCCTTCATTTTCGAATCGTTCTGCAAAAGAAAGCACAGACGATATCTTCGATAGGTCGATAATCCACAGCTCGACCGTCTTGCATCCTGTTTCTTCTGCAATTTTTGAGGGCGCAGTGAAATCAACATAATACATCCCCTATCCAGGAAAACGACGGCTCACTGTTCAGAGCGGCTTGGCCCCTCTCTTCGTTTCGGCAAGCCAGGATAAGTCTTCCGGGATTCATAGACGCAAAATGCTTCGCGGTCTCAAACCCTATCCCGACGTTGGCTCCAAGCACAATCATTGTTTTTCCAGACAAGTCTCCGTCAACAACAGGAGGTGGGTTTCTCTGATCAGAAAGAATCTGGAAAAAGGGAGGCTCTGGATAAAAAAAAACGCTCGAAGAAAGAACTCGAAGGATGGGTGAGTTGTCAGAGAAATTGAATCGGACGTTCGTTTTATAGAAAACCATTTGCGCATTTCTAAACTTGTTTCATACGCCAGGAAAAGTTCCCCGGTCATTGCAGGGGAGAACTGGTCGCCATCTTCACCACCCAAATGGCAAGATATTTTTGATTGTCGCAGCAACTCAACTCTGCTTGAGGGTGGCTTTCGGGGGGGATTCAGCCACCGCCAGTACTTCGTAATCATCGATCGTGAGTAACCCATCGCTAGCCAGAGAAGCAGCCGAACGCAGGATATGTACATTGTGGACGGTGGTTGAGTCTTGAGATAGAATTAAGTAGGAGAAGCTAGGCAGCCACGCGATCAATCGATCACGGGGTTGTAAGATCACAGCCACAGCAGGTCTCCGGATACTGTAGGGGTACAGTGATCTTCCTGATATTTAACTGAAATGGTTAGATTCCACGAGTATGGACAATAGATAGTATGTACTGTGCTGTGTGATAGTCTGTGGTACAATGAAAATTCCAACCTCAGAACAAATTGAAAAGTGAAACGTAACCCGGACATGACAGAGCTAAAAGAAAAGGAAGGATGAAAAAAAGAGACGATGTGTATGAAGAGGAGTGAGAATGAATTTATGCAAAGGTTGAGACTAATGTAATGTATGCGACGGGAAAGGAAGGATGCTTGGGATGATGTCGATTCTGACGACGTATGGAACATGATCAAATGAATGTGATAGAGGAATGCAGAGATAGAGACGAGAGACTAGAGTGATGAGAAAAAGAGAGAGAGACGAGAAAAAGGAAGAGAGAGAGAGGGGGGGGAGAAAAGAAAGATGGATCTAACGAGATGAAGAAATGGAAAAGAAACAGAAACAGAAAAACAGAGGAGAGAGAAAATAGAAAGACCAGAAACGGAACCTTATCCATCTGGTCCACGTCCTCCCTTCCATCGCCCTGCTCTCAATCCCTGTCCATTTCCGTTTCCTTGGACATCAACAACGTCCTCTTCCTCGTCGTAACCCTCATCCTCATCCTCCTCTCCTTCTTCAGACGGCGGAGGTGCAGGCGGGTGATGAGCAGTAACACCCGTTTTCCCATTCGCCGCTCTGGCAGCCCTTTCCCTCGCTCGCCTCCTCCTCCTCAAGATCTTCTTCCGATTCCTCACGGCCCTCCTATACCCTGCTTCCCCACCATAAAACAAGTCATACTCGCAAAACGCGCAAATCCATTCCTCGCCAGGATTCTTCAAGGGTATCAAAGTCGAGTTTTGGCTTTGGGATGTCGGCGACGTCCCACCACCCTCGGTAGAACCTCTATCCTTCTTCCCCCTTTTCCTCCTCGGCGGGATTTCGCTCGTCAAAAACCGTATGGGCAACGGAGAAACACCCCCATAAGCACCCATCGCACCAGCATTCCCACCATCTCCGCTGTGCGGCAACCTCGAAGGGACGTAATTCTTCAAATGATGAGGATTAGAGGCATTCGCCAGTGTAGATCGTTTCTTCTTTTTGCCCTTCGATTTACTCCCTCCATTACCAGGAACGGCTCCAGGGATAGAAGGCGAATAGTCCCCTCCTCCTGTATTACCGGTCGCATTATTACTCGTCGTCGTCGTCGTGACAGCAGACAACCTCCCAGACGACGAATTTTCTTCTTTCCCCTTCATCTGCGCCTGAGCCTGCATTTGCGCTTGAGCTCTCTCCGCCCGTTCACGATCCCTCTCCTGCCTCTCTCGCTTCCCTTTCCCGCCCGTTGCCTTCGCCTTACCCCCGGTCCCATCACCACCAGAGGATCCAGTGGCGGCGGCTGCGGCGGCAGCGACGGCCAATTTCGCAGCTTTGGCGGCCTGCTTCTCAAGCTCCAGCTCGAACCGCTTCCGAAGGTTCGCCACCTCTTCCTTCGTTGCTATCAAACGGTCCGCAGCTGAAATCGTTTAAGCCATTTGTGATAGCAGATATAAGAAGTAAGAAGTAGAGAAGGAAAGCGTGTTTGAAGAGAAGAAGAAAAACAAAAATCAAGAAATCAGAAATGACATCCCTCGACCATAAAGTGATGAAAACACGAAAAAAGGAACGGAAAAATGAAAAGGACGCTTCGAGCCAATGACCATTTGTCTGGAGGAAGAAAAAAAAAACATATAAGGGGTAATGTGGCATTCACACATAAAATACCCATCCAGTGCCCTTTCTCTATCCATTAAACATGCTCCAAGAATATCACTCTCGGTCTCGATCTCAATATCAAGAAACTCAACCAGAATTTGGAAAAGAATATACCAACTCAGGGATATGGTTTTCATAAAACGGCAATAAAAGAAGGGAGAGAAAAAAAAAGATAAACCAAAGAAGGACCACTCACTTCCACTGGGACATGAAAAATTGAAATCAGACTCGGGAAAAGGGACCGCATCGGGATGTCGAATCCTTCGTTCTGGCGTCGCCAAAGTAATCTTCATCGCGCGAGCCAACCGCACCGTTCGCCTCTTTGATTTCCTCACATGATATCCTACACCTTGTTGATCGGCATCACCAGAGCCTGTTAGACTGCCTTTCCCACTTCTGCTGGTATAGCCATGATAACCATAGTTCGCGCCTGTCAAGGCTTGGTCGAGGGCTAAGGTATCGCCATGAGATAGTGCACCCATCACCGCTGCCAGCTGCCTCTTCCGGCTCTTGAGCAGCTCTTTATGCTGCAGCCCAGCAAGCGTAACGGCCATCAACTTTCCCCGCCTCTTTACGACCATCGAAAGCTGGCCAGGAAAGGGTGCAGGTGGATATTGGTGCATTTGACTGGGTGAATGTGGACTTGAACGGTTCGTGGGTGAAAGAGAGCGTTCACGATCCCGATCCCTGTCTCTATCCCTGTCCCGTTCTCGTTCTCGTCGAAATTGGAGTTGAAGTTCATCATCATCCGCCATGCTCCGACCTTCTCCTTCCAGCGAGGGATCAGTGCCGTCGTCATCATGATCAGGATATCCTGAGGAAGGACTTCCAGGCCTTCCACCACCACCACCGCCTCCACCACCTTCTAGGCCTCCGCCTCGCGGATACATATTCGCAGGCACTTTGCGCTTTTTCGTGTTTCCAGGTTGTCGCAAATGATCCATATCGCCATCGCCCCTCTCATCGTCTTCATCCCGGCTCCGTGCAGTGATATTACCACCGCCACTAACGCCCTTATCCGCATTTCCTCCGTTCCCAGCATTCATACCCATCCCCATGTTGCCGATGTCCATCCCCGCAGGTAACCCCAAGCCCAAAGGTCCTAAACCCCCCATCGTCACTCCTGCAGCAGCCGCAGCCGCAGCCGCGGCAGCAAAGTGGACACCAAAATCAAGAGGGTTGAGTTCTGATAAATGTTGTGGGAGTTGTCCCGTTCGTGCGCTACTGCTGACGGCGGAGATGGCTGCAGCTGCAGCCACAGCGGCCACGTTTCGATTGGACATGCTCCCAGGTGGGCCGGTGTCAACGCCATTGGCAGCGAGAAAATTTTGGATGTTGGGTGGCATGTAATAATCCTCCAGTGATATACTCCCGACCAACTCGTTTCCTTCGCCTATTAGTTCTTCGGCCGTCGCAGCTGCACCTGTGATCGTGAAGCCTTGTTGTGCGAGGTGTTCAAAGAAGGGTTTGGCATCCACTCCTAATGCTGATGAGAGAGACATCACTCCTCCTCCTCCTCCTTTACCCGTTCTAGCTGTCGTTCGTCGCCGTTTTGGTAGCGGTTTCACGCGGCGGAGGGCAGGAAACTCGGGGACGTCAAATATAGGTGACGGTGTCCCGCGATGCATCGTCATCGTCGTGAGGGAGTCACTCTTTCTATGATACGACAACGCTGGCACTGAGACTTGTGTTGTCTTGATGTATTTTTCCTTCTATACTGTTCGTCTCTTAGGGGATAGCAAGGATGGTCAGACCGTAACTTGAGTGATATTCGCCTTGGAGTGTTGTTCGAGATTTTTCTGCAGTGTTACTGACGTAGATGATGATGATTGATTGATGGAGGGTCGAGAGTGCTCAGGAAGGATGATTGTGGGAGTATGCTTGTAGAAATATCCGAATCTTGCCTCAGGCAGTTGTTGACAAAGACTGTTGCTGTATGTCGTTCTGGAGGCAGGGAAGAGTAAAACGAGTAAGTAACAGTTACTAGACTGACAAGACAAGACAATTAAAGAGCTGGACAGAAGGAGAAGGGATAAAAGGATGACAACATGAAAGGCAAGAGACAAGGGCGAGATTCAAGCGGCGATTCCGGTGTGAAAGGAGACACAAAAGAGACAAGGGAATTGGGCGGAATAAGTAGAGACGTGGACCTCAAAATAGGTTTTGTTCGCTGTTGTGTTGTTGTTGTATAGCCGCACATAAGCGTAAACCCATGAGTCAAACATGAGGTCCACGCCCAACTGCGCCATCAGTACACACGTTTTAGGATACGTGTCTATGTTCTCTCCCAAACATCCCTCGACTCCGAGAAGATGGAAATGAAAATGAAAATGAGAATAAACGCTCAAAATACAAATGAAACCCATCCATCCATCACGATCCATGGATCAAGTGAGGTCCTTTGGCAAAATGCCCATCTCGGTGCCGACTCCAACGATGATATGAGATGAGAAAAGGGACAAAGAAAGTACCCTTGAAACCGGGATATCCACTTCTTTTAAAGATAGGACAACCCTTGGCTGGGTGACGTGGACCCATTGACGGAAATATCAAGAGGTGCCAGGACCAGCTCCAGCCCAATGTCTACCGTCAGAGGCCTTTGAGCCCTCGCCATGTCCCCCATACGTCCGCCCAATGGTTTAAGGATCATCGCATGAGTTTTCCAGTGAAAGAGGACGATTGAACGATCCCACCACAGATCATCTATGAGATGAGATTGAACGACGAATGGAATGCCACTCCGCTCCGTAAAACCCCTCGCCTTACTCAGGTCGGAAATTTTGAACAAACCCAACAACCCCTCTCGAACGCCCAGAAAAAAAAGGAGAGAAATAATGAGCGAAGGCAGAACGCACCTGTTATCACGCCGAGATAATCTGAGTCTCCAAAGGAACTAAACAGCAAACAAAAACGAATATTGAAAGCGACCCCTCGGAATTTGCAATATGATGCTCCGCGTTCTTCCTTGAATTTGACGATGAGACGATGGTGGACGAAGAGAATAAGAAGACGAAGAAGAAACAAGAAGGAAAGGAGAGAGGAAGAAAAGCCAAAAGAGACAGAGTGAATGCAGAAGAGACTCAGAACTCAAGAGCCTCATGCACAACTGGCTGGTTTGGGTGTGTAGTGTGGGTAGAATTCCGTAGCGAGCTGGAGGATTCGAGAGTCATCCAATAAATTTGGCCCTGATCTCCAAATCAGTTACACCCGCCGATTGCCGGGCACTCGTACTCAGGACCACTCCTTTTCTTTTATAACACAGAAACAGAAAAAATATATAGGATCATATCATACTGGACACAGCGAATACTATGTAGAAATGCAGAATAACAAGCAGACGTAGCCGTCCGAAAAAATAACTACATCTACAATAAAACGTCTCTGCATCGTATGGATAGCAAACAGGAGAGAGGAAAAGAAAAGAAAAAACAACAAAGAACAAGAGGAAAATAAATCGAAGAAAAAAACATCAAATCTCGAACAAGTACGTAGGGTTGGGTGGGGGAAAAGAAAAGCGACCTAAATCATACAATCGTCTTGTGCTGCAAAATCATATCATGACAAAAAAAAGGAAATGGAATGGCGGAAGGTAAGAAATTGAAAGGGCGATTGCGAACGAACAGTGCGAATAGGGTGACAATTCTATTGATGTGGGTGGAAACGCAGTGGAAGAGAGAAAAAATATCATCATATCCCCATCAAATAAATGACAGTCCAAAAGGTGTCGAACGAGGACTGAAAAATCCTCGTTAAATCGTCTATTCCTGCACAAAAAATATAAATTAGGCCGGAACGACAAGTAGCAGCCCGGGAGGGGGGGAGAAAGACGGTCGATGATGAGGGTATCAATTCCATTCGAGGTGTCACGATAATGTCGATGGTGTGTGGATTGGGTATCAGCAATTAATTGCGGTGGTAATTGAGATAATACGAAAAAGAATGCGACGCCCAACGGTTTGTGATACATGCACATTAATGCGTGGATGAGGAAGAATGATGATGATGATGATGACAATGCAATTGAATAAACACCGTGCGTTCGATTTGTGCCCAAAAGAAAGGATGAAAGAAAAAAAATGCTGGATATGATAACATGCTGACGATGATGAGGGTGACCGGGACTTGAAAAGTAATTTGCTCGTCCAGGTCATATCGGTGAAAGAGAGAGGAGACACGTAAAATGGCGGGGCGATGGGTGTTGACCATACCATCCCGAGAATTTTTTAAGAAATTGGGGTGGTGATAACGTAAATGTCGCCCGCGTCTAAACTGTATGGCTTGGCTTGTATGCACGGTTGTATGATAATTGATGTAGGAGGGAATGCTGGATGAATAGAAATAGTGGGAACAACCAGACGAGTGTGGGGTGGGTGGGTGGCGAATAACGAAAACCATGGACCGGAAATATTAGGGTGTGTAAGGGTGTGTAGATTGTTGCGGTATTAGGTCGTCGTAGGTTTTCATCATACAACATGCATTCTAGAATCATACAGGGTAAAAAAGCCCCCTCTATCCGTCAAAGTGATGGTTGACGAGTCGTTACAAAGCAGCACAAAATAATCGTTGACATTGACGATGAAATGGGTCGCAGTCGTGGGGTCGTCAAAAAGATCTAGGTCAAAGAAGTCGGATACTCGAGAGAGTTGATGATAGAAATGGGTGAGAGGGGAAACGAGAAAGGGAGACGAGGTTCCGTATTTTTGGGATTTTGTTTTTCATGATGGTTTCTGTTTCTGTGCATAGATAGTCATAGGCGATAGGCATAGGGCATGAGGATCGGATGGTGAGCGGAGGACGGGAGGTTGTCGAATTTACCACCAGCCGCCTTGCTGTCCACCAGCAGGTCCGCCGTATCCACCGCCACCGCCATAGCCACCATAACCAGAAGGCCCTCCATAAGTAGCAGAGGCGGAACGATTGCCACCATATCCCTGGCCACCTCCACCAGCAGTCCTATAGTCACGGCCACCTCCACCTCGGGCACCTCCACGTCCACGTCCGCCTCGGCCACGATATCCACCGCTGCCGAAGCTAGCCTCATGTGCGACCGTCTCCAACCATCCAGGGATGTCCTGGTTAGCCTCGCGGAGCAGCTCGACCAAATCCTTCACGATGTTTTTGTTTCCACGGTTGAAGAACGCTGTGCTGACACCAATGTTACCAGCACGGCCTGTACGACCAATACGATGGACGTAATCGTCGATATCGGAAGGAAGGTCATAATTGACGACGTGGGTGACATTAGGAATATCAAGACCACGAGCTGCCACGGCGGTAGCAACCATGATAGGGGTTCGACCCGTGCGGAAAGTTTGAAGAGCCATCTCACGCTCGCGCTGGGTACGATCACCATGGATCGAGGTAGCTGGCAAGTTATTGCCCATCAAGAAATCGCTAAGCATGTCGGCCATACGTTTGGTCTCGACGAAGACGAGTGTGAGACCAAGGTCCTCCTTCGACTGAGAAGCCAAGATATCCAAAAGGACACTGCGCTTGTCCTGGTCCTCGACGTATTCAATCTTCTGCGTGATGTTCTCGGAGGTACTGCCGACACGTCCGACGCTGAGGAAAACGTAATCCTTCAAGAAATCTTTGGCGAGCATCTGAATGTCTCGTGGGAAGGTGGCACTGAACATGAGGGTTTGGCGATCCGCAGTTCCTGGCATATCCTCGCCTTGAACGATACGACGGATCTGGGGCTCGAAACCCATATCCAACATACGATCTGCCTCGTCGAGAACGAGGTATTTGATGTTGGCCAAACTGATACGACCACGTTCAATTAAATCAACAAGACGTCCGGGTGTGGCGCTGAGCAAGTCACAGCCACGTTCAATCGAGCGAAGTTGGTGATTGATATCTGCTCCTCCGTAAACGACAGCGGGGCGGACCCAGGAGCGGTAGGCGAACTTTCGGGCTTCCTCATGGATTTGAGATACGAGTTCACGGGTAGGTGCTAAGATAAGGGCTGTAGGATAGGCTTTGCGAGAACGTCCATAGCCACCAGAGGCTTGCTCAGGCGGGGCACGGGGGCCCTGGGCGAAAGAAGCGGAGAGGATGGGGAAGAGGAAACCTCCAGTCTTGCCGGAACCGGTCTGATTAGGGGGAAAAATGAGTCAACATATGACAAAATAAAGTGTTGCGGATTTAAGCTCACTTGAGCGCACGCCATCAAATCTCTGCCGCCTGCAACGATTGGAATGGAATACTTTTGAACAGGGGTGGGGGTAGTATACATGGCAAAGCCAATGTTTTCGAGGAGAACAGGGTCCAAAGGGGGGTTGGTGAAAGAAAGGACGGGTTCAGGGACACCAGCACCGGTGGCCTCGACAGGAATGTCGTCGTATTTTTCGAAGTTGATTCCAGTGTGTTGTTTGGAGGGGTCAGATGCGTCGCCAAACAACTCCTTTTCCATACGCATGTTACGGCCACCAACGATATGCTTTCCGTCCCTCCAGACACCGTAACCAAAGGATTCACGTTGCGCGGGACTTTCGGTGCGAGGAGGAGTAGGAGCCCAATCGCCGCCATTGGTTTGGGGGCCAGCCCAGTTGTTGTTTTGATGCATGCCTCCGCGGGGGGCGTTTCCGTACCCACCGCGACCTGAGTAGCCTCCTCTGGAGTCGTAACCGCCGCGGGCGGCAGGGGGTGTTGCACTGCGGGTTCCAGCCCAACCGTTTCTACTGAGCTGGGTGTGAATATTCTAGTGTGGAAAACGAGGAGAAAGAATAGCTTACCTATCAGCGAGAGAAGGGTTAGAAGAAGCTCGCTGAACATTCCTAAGATGAGGAGGAACATATGCGGATCTTCCGAGACCAAGGGACTCTGTATGCAACGTCAGAAAAATTGGAAAGTCGTATGAAAAGCAAAGGAGACTGACCAAATTGGGATTCAATACCCGTAGTGCCGTTTACAAGACCATTTGACATATTAGTGGTAGGAATTAAAGGTCTGTGCTTTTAGAGAGAGATTTCTTTCGTAAAAAGAAGAAAGGAAAAGAAAAGATGTTGTTCTAAGATGGATGATGGTGGGGGTTGATCAAAGAGCAGTTGGCCTCACTCCGCCAAAAAAAATTGACAAATCTCCACTCTATGGATGACTAATCAGCCGGTTTCACAGGATCACGTGCGAAGTGATGCAATTTCAGTGGACGCGAAAGTGAAGCGACGGACGTGGCAGGCTTGGGCTGCTAATTAATCTTGAACTAATACCACAACATGTCTGACCACGGCCATACTCATGGACCAGGAGAAAACCATTCTCACTCTCATGGCCCCCCGCAGCAGCAGCAGCCAATGATGCCCCAGCCAGACCCCGCCCTGCAGGCCTTGATCGACCAGGACTTCGTCCCAAGCCCCCTCACTCTCTCGGCAGACAACACAACTGCATTGTGCGAGAAGCACAAACTAGAAAAATGTGATGACTGCAATGTAGATTTCATCAACACAAATCGTCTTTCTCGCCTCCTCGTTGCCAACCCAAACCTCCTCTGCCCACCGCCAAGCAATGTCATTTCACAGAAATTATCGCACATGGTCGTCTCGACGAAAGACGAGGGAAATGTACGTATTCTGGGCGCCTCCAAACAATATCGTTCTTATTCATCTGCACAGGTGCTATTCAAAGCAGGAAACGCACAGCAAGCCATCGCCAAATATACCACCGCCGCTTCACTAGCAGTCCAACGCCCACCATGGGAGGCAAATCAATTTATGCGTGAAGAGCTCTCGACCGCTATCTCCAACCGTTCTGCTGCCTATTTTGATCTCCGCGACTACATTTCTGCTCTGGCAGATGCAGAAACAGTCATCGCCATCCGCCGTAATTGGAGTAAGGGTCACTTCCGCAAGGCAAAGGCTCTCCTCGGCCTTGCTCGTTACAGGGATGCAGCAGACGCTGTGCGCCTTGGATTAGACTTTGACCCAACAAGCACTGTGTGTACTCTGTTTCCTAAAAATGGCATGATATTGAACGTTATTATTAGGAACTCATTTCCTTCCTCGCTGATATTGAGCGAGCCGAAAAGAAAATCGAAGAGATGAAGCTAGATGCCAAACACTCAAAATCTGAGCCTGTATCGTCATAATACCCTGAACGATGTTCTATGCTTGTTGTGAAATACCCATTTGATCCAGAGCGCTAATTCCTGTCGAAACAGGTGTTCTTATGCACGAACATGGAAATTTCGAGAGTCTCAAAATATAGCATGCAAATGACTGGATACAAAATTACACGGCGCAACAAGATGCCTAGATCCCTTGGAAAGCTGATTCCGGCAAGGGATCGGCTTTCTCTCTTGGAGGAGCCATCAAATACTCCTTGACAATATCCTGAACTGTAGGATCTATTTTGATAAGCTCATCGATCAAATTATCCTTCGCGAACAAATAGATCAGTACATTGCCAACGTCCAGCGAATACAAGCAAATTGAAACATACCCAAAGTCTATCCTGAATCTTTCTCCCTTCCTCGCTAATAACATAGTCACTAGGTTCAGTGACCTCCATGTTGGAGATATAAGCCCCACGCATCGAGTCTGGACTATCTCCAGAGCCTAAAGCCGCCCACACAAGCTGGCGACTTCCTTCTTCAGCTGTGTGCGCCAACGCCTTCTCCATGAACCAGTCGAACACTGCTCTGGCTCCGCTAAAGCTGGATCGGAGACCAGAAAGGCAGTATCCTGGGTTAACTGCATCGACGATGAGCGATTTGTTTTGCAATCGCTCGTTGAGCGCCCGAACGAAGAAAACGTTTAGGACTGATCAAGGTAATTGAAATTAACGGGCTGGCAAAATAGGAATGGAACTTTCACGCACGCTTGGTTTCGGCGTATCTGTTAGCTTGAGCTCTGGAAGAGATCATAAGCAAGCCGACGTTGAACTCCTGGGAGATATCCCAGGCAAGACGTCACCTACTTGGCGGTGTAATTCTCTTTGCTTCCATAGAATTGCAACGGGTTCTTTGCCTCGAGAACAGCTTTGTCAATCTTGGCCCAATAATGGACTTCGCTCGTCACCACCACCAATTTGGGCATGGTATCGAACTCTTTCGCCGTTTTCACCATTTGTGGGAGGAGGAGTAGAGCGAGGAGCGAAGTCGACAAGTTGTTCACTTGGAAACTAGGATGGGCGTTCAATCATGTAAATACCGAGGAGCCCCGGACTCAAATGCAGGACTGACCATGTTTCCCACCCATCTTCAGTCTTCTGGAACTGATGTGTAGGGATGATGGCGGCATTCTCGACTAATATGTCCAGACGGCCTCCTCCTTCTTGTTCGAACCGTTGGGCAAAGTCCTGCACAGATGCAAACTTTGATAGATCGAGGATCCACAACTCGAGGTTCTCGCATCCCGTCTCTTTCTTGATATCTATAGGGGGGAAAAATCATTAGATTCATATACACATGTTTCACTTTTCACGATCGAATATCAGAAATCCTTTACACCTCTCCTAATTTCTGATTCCAAATACCCTTGACGACGACAATGCACTTACTTTCGATAGCAGCTTCTCCCCTTTCCTTGCTCCTACAAGCCAAGATAAGTTTTTGCGGTTTCATCTTTGCAAAATGCTTCGCCGCCTCCATTCCAATCCCGTTATTCGCCCCAGTGACGACGACCGTCTTTCCTTTCAAATTCGCCTCCACAACGGGGGGCACCGGTGCCCGTTGCGAGCTGATGAACTGGCCGAGAGTGAGTTGCATGCTTGGTGATGATGATTTACAGATACGAGTTGTCGGTCTGTGAGGAGGGAGGGTTAACGTTAAGGGAACGAGAGATATCTGGATCAGTCAACTGTTGTTTCGTGTCTCGTATATATCTGGAACATTGGAACATGTTCCTAATGGGAAATGAATCCAGTTTACTAATCGCTTGCCACCGCCGCTCCTCATGGTATTCCTAGGGTATTCTAGCTATATCCGTAAAGCAAGGGATATTCGATATGACCACAGAGGCCAATGCTTATTAGGAGATATTGGCTTGCAGGATCCTCCGGGCGCTTATTTGTGTCCCATGACGTCATGTCCAGGAGCGTCTGGCTGACCCAACACCCTCTTCAGGATCATCTTGTTCTCAACCCTAGATTCAGGGGGGAAAAGGCACAGTCTTCCAGTCACTCATCAGTGATTCAGCGCCTTTCAGCGCTCAGCACCGCGGTGAAGAAAGTTGGAATCTGATCCAAATCTTATCGAGAGTTTTTTGCGCCGTGATCGGAAAAATATGGCACTCGTTGATCAATATGATGAGCAGGGTACTTACAAAAGATGCAACAAACGCATGACAATGTTTAAATAGAATAAAAATGAGAAAAACAAATGCCCTCAACACCATCTCTGAATCATGAGACGCTGATATGGCGATTTTCATCCTCCAGTAGACAATGGCTACGAGGGCCATACATGGGACGGGATATATTCTTCAGATGACTGTGGAAAAATAGAACACATCGTCCACTGATACAAATCGATAAAGCCGATGGCTCTAAAATGGAGGGAGTCACGACCAACCAGGCGGCACCGTCAACCAAGTTGGAACTGATAACGGTCTTATGCCTGCCGGACTGTTTCGTCATCCTATAGGAGTGCGGTATACCTGAAGGCATATTACACAGCACATTACTGGTGATGACTCATCCCGAAACCACAGCAATCAATTGCAGGAAAGTCACGGAAGCAAGCACGAGTGCGACACTGACGGAGGCTCCTGAGCTATTATCAAAGATTTCTTGTTACTGAAGTGTACAGGCTGTGATATATTCATCCAATATTTTAAGGATTAGTCCATCTCAACAGCCGCTTGTTTTTCCGCTTCCTTGTCAGCCAACGAGGTTTGAGCACTAAAATGGAAATTCTTTCCAAATATGGATGATGTCCCCCAAAAGACTGTAATCTCTTGTTGCCAACAATTTTCCTTATCACTTAACTTGAACTAAACTTCCATAAGTAAATTTAATCCGCAATTCGATTTTACACGAATTAGATATCAACGGTACATGCTATGTAAGTAGTGTTATGCGATGGAAGAGGTATATGATACAACATGGGATGCTTTATCCGACAACATGGAACGATAAATTAGACCGGAGGGAAACAGAAAATAAAATAGAAAATTCAAAACCAAAGATCCCTGTCACCGCTGGGGACCATTCGGTTTCTTTGCTGCTACACCCTTCTTCGCGCCTCCCTTGCCCTTCCCGATACCCTGAGACTGGACTGCTTTAGCTTGAGCCTGAGCCTGAGCCTGAGCCTGTGCATGGGCTTGAGCTTGTGCCTGCGCCTGTGCCTGAGCTTGGGCATTAGCCTGAGCCTGCGCCTGAGCTTGGGCATTAGCCTGGGCCTGCGCATTAGCCTGTGCATGCGCCTGAGCCTGAGCCTGCGCCTTAAACATCTGCTGCTGCTGCTGCTGCATCGCCTTCTGCCTCGCCGCCATTATCTGCGCCGCCTGTATGTTCATCATACCCTGCCCTCCCGACACACTCACACCCCCGCCGCCTTGTTGCTGCTGCTGGAGCTGTTGTTGCATATGCATCTGGTGCAAGTGCTGCTGCTGCTGTGGGGTCAAGTTCGGCTGCGCAGCGTTCACCATCCCAGGGCGCCAGTACCCATTAAACTGCGGCGAGAACCCGTACATCTGTGCGTACTGGCCCATTTGCGGAGGGACTTGTACGGCGGGTGAATGTGTGGCTTGTTGAACTTGCTGAGCCTGTTGCTGTTGCTGTTGCTGTTGTGCTGCAGCTTGCATTTGCATTTGGGCTTGCGCCTGTGCTGCCTGGGCCTGTGCTTGTGCTTGTATCTGAGCCTGGGCCTGAGCCTGCTGAGCGTGCGCTTGGGCGTGGGCGTGTGCCTGAGCCTGAGCCTGGGCGTGTTGGTTCGGATGCTGCATCTGTGAAGGCGACGCATTCAATCCTTGCAATTGCTGAGGTTGCTGTAGAGGGGTTTGCCGCCGTATCGGTTGTTGTCCTTGCATGCCCATCCCCTGCTGCATCTGAGGTTTTCCATCAGGTCCAACCATAGGTGTGATAGGCCGTCCGTTCATCCTCGGTGATGCAGCAGCCAATGTCGGTGTTCCATTCACAGCGGTGGCTGTTGTTGCTGCTTGCATATTGTTCGCGGTCATCATCTGTGCTTGGGGGGAATTCCCGTGGGCCAGTGCTCGTAGTTGCGAGGGCGTGTACTGAGAGGGACCGGCAGCCCGTGCCGCCTGCATCAACATGTGTTGCTGGGCCATGTGTGGTTGTTGGCCTTGACCCTGTTGCGGTATCTGAGCCTTAGCCACCATAGGCGAGGAACGATTAGCAGCTCCAGCTGCAGCGAGTTGTTGGCTCATGACGAGGGGACTTCCTCTTGCAGGAGAAGGGGTAGCGGCCGCGCTCTGGGGTCGTGCTTGCTGCTGTGGATGACCCTGGGTCTGGGGTGTCGACCGACCACTGTTCTTCTGCGCCACAGCGGCAACTGCCCTCTGTTGTTGTTGCATAAGAGCGATGTTCTGCTGTTGCTGATTATGTGGATGCTGATGTTGAAGCTGTAATTGTTGCTGAGATTGTACCTGCTGGAGTTGTTGAGCATAAAGCTGATGATGAGTTTGTTGAGGGGTCGAAGCGCCTTGTTGCTGAGGTTGTTGTGGCTGGTGGGGTGGTTGTGGAGGAACATTGGGAATTTGTGCTTTTGCAGCTGTCCGTACGAGGGGAGGTTGTTGGAGGAAATTGGGATTAAGCATAGGAGGTTGAAATTGGGCAGTTGCGACGGGATAAGGTTGGGGAGTGGGTTGGGTATGTATCGGGCTTGCTGCATTGACTGGGGGTTTTGGGGACTGTGTAAATCGTTGCTGTGGTTGCTGTGGTTGTGGGTTGCTTTGTGGCTGCTGATGTGGGTGGCGAGGTTGAGACGGAGGGCGGGCGGCGATTTGAGGTTGTTGCTGTGGTTGCAGAGGAGATTGTTGAGATTGAATTTGGGGTTGGGGTTGCGTTTGAGCTTGAGCTTGGGGCTGCTGAGGCTGTTGGTAGTGCATATATTGTTGGTGGTTTTGAGGATGTTGTGCGGGAGTAGCGGCCCTCTTCGCTGCCTCGGTTGAAGCCTGAAAGCTCGGATATACCTGAGGCTGGATCATGGACGTCATAGCGGCCATACTTGGGGGATGTGTATTGACAAATTGATGGGTGGGTTGGGCGGGGACGGGTGTATGGGAACCGGAGGAAGATACAAACGCAACACTGTACGAAGGTGGCTGGGGTGTATTGACTTTCTTTGACTTTTTACCGTCACCAACATCGGCTGGAGAGTTCGCCTGTGGAGTTTGTCCAGCTGGAGTGGAGGGTCCGGCAGGAGATTGATTGTGAGATTGCGGATTAATGAGGAATTGATTTCCAGGAGCAACAGACGAGTCCTCGGCCTTGGCCGCCTTTTTCGCGAGAAAGGCATCCAACAGTCGGAAGCTAGATGAAATTTATCAGTAATCATTCATATTGAATTTTAAAAAACCCTACAACCTTGCGGTATGCGTCCTGGTTTCTCGAGGCGCCATGAATGTGAGAAGTCGTGTCCGTTTGGCCTTTTCGGGACCATCTTCTTCGGGTTCTGAAGTAGAGGCTTTCCGCTTGAGAGAAAGTGGCATACAAGGAGTAGAGACTCTCAGAACGTGATTAACGATTCGTGTTAGGTGTGGATCTGGGTCCAGACAGAGGGGTTCCGAAGTTGCTAACTGTTCACAATACTTCAACACTACACTTTAGAAAAATGAAATAGAACTCACCAGGAGCTTCGCCTCAACCTCCAATGCGTCTATGTCCGTCCACTTGTTTCCATTCCGTTGGTTCAGAGAACATATATCCGACCATAGCGTTTCGGAATTGGGGTGAAGGACAACGCGTGTCTTTTGAGGCACCTTCAATGGAGGTTCCTGGCTTCTCTGGGGACGGTAATCGAGGAGTTCTACAATCATGCATCCTGGATGTGGGGGTAAGCCACCAACATACAACCTCGTTTTCCAGCTCTCTCATACGGACCTTCATAGAATGGGACCCGTGCCGAGTCAAATAGTTCCAGGAAGTCGACTGGTATCCGATGTGCCCGTATATCGTCAAGCAAAGACTAAGATAGATATCAGAAATATATACAGCGACAGTAACACGTCTTGTACGTACTGCGATTTGGTTGTGGTAAAGAAACTTGGATCCATTGTTCAAAACCCAATACTCTGTATGGAGGTGAACTGTGAAGGACGGCGGCGAGGCTTCGGTCTTTTCCAGAAGTAGCTCTACAGACCGAGTCCTGTTGTACCCCGCCATATGGCTACGGACAAGATAGGGGAATACACGATCACGGTCGAGAAGAAAGATTGGCGCTCTGCAAAACACCAAGTGACAATGGACAATGGGTCTGCTCACGTAAGCAAACCTAGCAAGTCGCGTTTGATTGGATCACGTGCCACAAATATTTCAAGATGGACGCCCAGCTTCGTGAAGTACGTATCCCTGCAGGAGATCAGCCCAAAGCCATGCTTATTCTGACATATTGGAGGACAGCTCGTTCCCTTTCTAAGAGATAGGAACCCCCAGGTCAGGCAAATAGCCCTCGAAAATTTGCTACCCCAGACGGTCAAAGGCGCGCCTCACAGAGACATTTTTTTCTCTGGGCTCCAGTCGGGTGGGTTGCAGAAACAAAAAGAATCAGATATAATCCGGGATCTGAAGCTTCTATGTCGGGATCAGCTTGTACGTAGTCTTTTTTCTCGACGATCCACAAATTCTGACTTCGATCTTTCTCAAGAGTGTAGCTCACGATGCCTTCAGGGCCTTGGTCAATCTCTCGGATTCCCCGTTGATGATTGCCCCTCTTTCGGAGCAGTCTTTCCTCAGTTTCATCGCCTCGTATATTATTGTACGTATTCGCGACCACAGACACCATTAATCTCACAATTCTATCCCAGAATCCTCACTCAATCCTCGCCGATCTGGCTTCCATGCTGCTCTCAAATCTAACAGCAGCTTCAACCGCTTGCTCGATCCTTCTCACATTAAAAGTATCCGTCATCCCCGATGAACGACTTTCAAACTCCATCTACCCAGTCGAATCCCGGTGTGGATCTTGTCCTGCACCTGTACCCTATCCCAGCGCAGAACCCAAGGATGTCATGGCGCTTCCATTATTAATCGACGCCTTTGTCGAGGGTGCTCAGATCGTCGAGTCGGGCGATCTATCGAAACGAACGAGAAAAGCAGAGCTTCACTTTCTGGCAAACGTTTTTGCAAATATGACGGTGGTGAGTGTTAAGCCTTTTTTTAATAATATCAATGATAGACCTTTATTCCTTGTAGTCCCCGATCGGTAGAAAGTACTTCTTATCTCCTCAGCCAACGACCGTTTCCAAGCCAAACCAGCCTTTAGAATACCCTCTTGCTAAATTAGTTTCCTTCACTCAACATAAGGACACAATCAGACGCGGAGGGGTTGCTTCTTCCATCAAGTATGATTTTTGTTTGTTCGATGACCCCTTCCTGACAAAAACATCTTAGAAACTGCTCGTTCCACGCCCCTGGCCACAGAGCCATTTTATCTGCAGACAATGTAAACGTTGCCGTTCGTCCATTCACAGAAACAGCTCCAGGAATCGACGCTCTTCCCTACCTCCTTCTCCCACTCGCCGGACCGGAAGAATTCGACTTAGAGGTAATGTTAACAGTTTCCTCACTCCAACTATAAACCTCTCTAAATTTATTTCCTTTTTCTTCTTCTTCAAGGATCAAGAAAAGCTGCTCGAACCCCTCCAATTCCTACCCTCCACCAAGACTCGTGAACCAGACGCCAAGATCCGCCTGACACACATCGAGACACTCTTGCTCCTGTGTCATACCAGATGGGGTCGCGACTACCAACGACAACACGGTGTCTACGAGATCATCAGAGCAGCGCACGAAAACGAGACCGTAGACAAGGTCAGCCTCTTTTTTTTCTCCTTTTCTTTCATCCCCCCCCTTTTTTTAAAAAAATAAATAAATAAATAAAAACTAACAAATACAAAACACCAGATATCCGAACACATCGAACGCCTCGTCCAGCTCATCCAGGGTGAAGAACCCAAAATCACCGAGGCAGATGACGAATCCGACGAGATCGAGGATGTTTCACCATCAGCCGGCGGTCTCATGAATTTCGACAACATGTCATCTGAAGCGGATGCAGCCAAGCCTGCGGACAAGGATGAGGATGATGAGGATATGCGAATAGAGGAGATTTGAGAATGTGGTTTAGAACTCGTTTTGATTGGTTATTATACCATTACAGAAGGGCACGAAGTGATGCAAGACATTTGAGGGGCAAAAAAAAAAAATGATAGAAAAAGTTTAAAGCAGGGATCAAGGAACAACATTTAACTCCCTGCTGTCCCACCTCTACTCCAAGAGGAATTTCTTGATCTCAGATTGTACAAACGCATCGTCGATGGGGTTGGATCCTCCACCAGCTACAAGTTGTAGAGACAGTCTTTATGTTGAGAAAAGCTCGACCAAATGAATCAGTATAAATTCACCCACCTGTGTGCCCCCATACTGTGTCAATGACGACAAGACGCGCTTGGATGGTCAACGAGCCCATTTCGGTAACGCTATCCTCCGGCTACAGACGTAAGAAGTATTCAACAACCCTTCGCAAAAGACAAAAGAGAAAAAAAAAAGAGGGGGTAGAAAAAGAAGAAGAAAAAACATACAGGAAAATACAAATCCGTCTTACTAGGCATGATCAACCCCTTGGCTTTGATACTGCTCAGACAGCGATGTAAGTCACCTCCGTCCCGGATCTTGGACACATCGCCTCGCTGCCAGGTGTGCAAGAGGGTAATCAGATCATTGGCGTCCCAGTTTTGGAGAAACCTGTCTTCCCAACGCTCGCGTAGGAACGTAGGGAGATCGGGATACCTTTAATGTGTAGATAAAGATAGGAAGAATGGGGGGGAAAAGAAGTATTTAGTCCTGAAGGTTCATAGAAGGAAGCGAGTTAAACGTACAGGCCACCAAAGGTGTATTTATGTTCTCGGAACCACTGTTTTAAACCGCAATCCTTAGACGACGAGACCACATAGAAAGAATATAAACGTACAGTCTGTCCATATGCCCAAGCACTATAAACACGCGCGAAAGCTCTAATCCCCCTTTCTGCCTTTTCCGTGTAATGACCGTCGTAAAAGTCCTTCGACGCGACCAAAGCTGCTTTCGGACCTTCCAAAAAACTATGTGAGGTACGGTGAATTAGATTGATATTAAAATACTTAATCATGAATGAAATGGGTTCGTACCATATGTTATGTGGACTCGTCCGAGCAGAACCACATATGACAACATATCTGGAAATAAGTTATTCAGAGATAAATCTTCGTTATGGTATATTATTACAGTACCTCTCAACTAGGTCTGGATACATGACTGCCCAGTGGTATGCCTAAAATGGTGTCAGGTGTCAATTTGAAATCATCTGAAGTACGAAGTTTTAAACAAAGAATAACCACACCTGTTGTGCACCCATAGAAAACCCGATGACAGCAAACACCTTGTTAACCCCCAAATGTTTCAGCACAGCACGCTGTGCACGGCTGTAGTGATTGAAAAAAAATAATAATGACCAGTAAGTAACTGGGGATTTGAGATGAAAAACGATGGTGCTGACATGTTGTCTTCGTATGATACGGCAGGGAAGTAAGGCCCATTGTACGGAGGTGCCTGGAGCTCAGTTACGATTTTTTGATTTAGATGGGGTGAAATACTAATTTACCGTATTTGAAGGTGAAGAGGACTGTTTATAAAACACTTTATCAGTTTTGAAAGATGACAAGTGGTAGTAAGCATTAGCTGTTACCTCTCCATTTGAGAATAATGCAAAAGTGACGACGAAATATTTCCTCGGGTCCATGACCTACACACATAAAAAAACTCAATCAGTCGGTCCACAAAAACACAAAAAAAAACCAATCAGTTCCACTCCAAAATGAAGGTCTCACCTTCCCTTCACCGACCATATATACCTGGCCTTGAGATATTGTCAGCGTCAGCCATAACAAGACGTTCTCGTTTCATCAATGTACTGACTGTCCAACTTTGCACCAAAACAGGTGGGGAAAACGATACACGGATTACTCTGGTCGCCATATGTCCTGTAAGCCGTGACAGCGTCGGGGAGTGTCCCACCAGCAACGTGAAAACGGCCATGGTGGTGATACTGGGTCGGAGGTTGGGTCATCATGCTTATGCTTGGATTTGCTAATATCCTTGTGGTTGTTTGTGTACCGGAAAGAGATTCCTTGAAGTGTCAAGGTTGCGATGGCAGACGAAGTGAGTGTCTGAGGAAATAGAGAATCATATATATCGTTGCAGATGGACCTATAATTCTCTCGGTCTGTTCATAGTTGGTAAGCAATACTCTCTCACACTGAGAATAAGAAGAAAAAGAGGCATGGTTAGCATATGTGATTTATTACAAGAATGAGAGAGTATTTCACATCGAGAGGCATTTTGTGGGATAATATGGATCGAATCAGTGATCAACATCCAAATGTGAAATGGCCGCTCAATTGGGAGCTTTGGATAGCGATAGAATTTCGTAAGGACTTGAAGAATCAGAGACGGAATGCGATGAGGGATTCCCAGGGCCAACGCTTTTTTTGGATTTTGGTGACCATGTTAAAAGAACTGAGAGAAGTTGACTTGGATCAGGCTTTGGCCCTTAGGCGATAGGCTTTGAAGATTTTGACCACATTTTGACGAAGCGACGAATTAGAGCGTGAAGAGAGTATCATATATAAATAGGAATCCGCCTTCAAGAAAGTAAGCTGAGAGGCATCTGCCAAATAGATAATATTTAATCGGCGTGAAATTCAGACAAACCTGGATCGTAAAGCCGTGCCTCAATGCCTCAAACTTTGAACCTCAACCTTCGCAAGACATGAAGACAAAGTGAAGAGGTTTAGGTCGTTGGGCAGTTGAACGTTGAACGTAAGTTGACGCCTGCACAAAGCCTGGAACTTGGTTGGCTTGAACGGACAGAGCTGTTTGCTGATGTTTATTTCGGGGGTTGTTGAATCAATGACCAATCGGAATGATACTCCAGGATCCTCGGAACCCGGGTACTTACCTAACCGAAGTGAATTCGGTCACCGACGCCCTCTACTAACTACTGAGTCTACATCAACTACATATATCAACCCTTCCACTGTTCCAACTCACCAAATGGCAGAAAAGAAGGTCTACCACGCTTCCTGTCTCTGCTCACAAGTGAAGTTCACTCTCAAGGGAGAGCCGTTCCATTTCGTAATTTGTCATTGTCGGAATTGCAAACAAGTGGGAGGTTCTGCTTTCATGACCAATGCGATGTTCCAGTCCTCTGTATGTCATTTGCCCACCGTTTGACTTTGAGAATCTCACGAACGTCTATCTCTACCCTCGACTTACTTATAGCAACTAACCATCACACAAGGCAAAGACGGGATTGTGGATTATGCCGATGGGAATACACTCAGCGGGAACACCATCACCCGATCGTTCTGTTCGAAATGCGGTTCGGCTCTGTTCATCAAGCCCGCGAAGGAGGGTTTGTTTATTACGCACCCAAGCCTTATTGAGCAGACTGTTGACTGGGGTAAGACGAGATGAATTTATTCCATCTAATTGCTGATTGTTCTTCATAATTACAGTTCCCAAGAAAGAGTTCCACAACGAGCAACGATACCCATGGGTGAAAGAGATTACGTTCCAGGCAAAACGACCGAACAAACTGTGATGCTAGAGCAGAATTTGCTTTGAATCCAACCTTCCTACCTGATGTGCATAGACATACTACATACAAGCTCGGGCTCTCAGTACTGCTTGAGTCTCTTGCGAGGTCATCAAGAGTGTGAGAATTAATATTGATGGGAAGTTTCTGTGCTCAACCCATTTTAATTTTCTCGTCCTACCCCAATGCTCTTCGTCTCTAGCCCAGCCATTGAACGTTTTGAACGGTGAAATGGGTATGCCATGATTATTATTATTAAATCCTCGCCCGTGTCCTGACAGACCCACCAATTGACAGTTCCCATTAAAATAGGTCACGAAAGGCGATGCATGCCCTAATCCAAATACAAACAGCCTTGCACCACGATTGATTTATCGATCTCACTCTCATTGTGAAGCGCAAGAGTCGTTTCTATGGCCCATTCCCAGACGTACTTCCAAAACGCGCACCACTTCGAGGTCAACGATGGGAATTTTTTCAGTATCTCCAATACAAAAAGGGTGGTCATCAATACCAATACCATCAACAATGATCCAGGTATGTTGTACCACTCCTTGATAGTATCTTTGCTGGCTCAAATTGTACTAGTCTCTACGACTCTTTGGCAACACGTCGCCACAGGAGCAATGTTCGACTCGGCTGAGCGGTATCCTCCTGGAAAGTGCCATCCAGGGACTCGCGAGAACGTTAGCAACAAGATTGTAGACTGGATGGACGACCTCGACCCAGATAAGCGTATCTTATGGCTGTATGGGCCTGCAGGCTCTGGAAAATCGGCTATTTGCCAGAGTCTATGCGAGCGTCTCAGCAAAACCGATTCGGACAGGCTTGGGGGCAGCTTCTTTTTTGCCAGGGGGCCAACGGATCGCGGAAATGGACTCAAGCTATTTGCGACACTCTCCTACCAGCTGGCGATTCATTTCCCCTCCCTGCGTAGAGAGATTAACGAGGCTTTGGATCGTGATCCTAGCCTCCCTACCAAGTCCATGGACGTGCAGCTCTTCTCTCTCATCATCCAACCCCTCATGCGGTGCCAACCCTTCTCAGCACACAGCCCCACTCTGATCATTGATGGGCTTGACGAATGCGCTGATTCCCAAGGCATGGACATCCAACGCGACATCATCACCTTGATATCACAATCGATTATCGAATACAACGTACCACTTCGATTTATGATTGCGAGCCGCCCTGAGTTTTGGATCCGAGATACTTTCGAGACCGCACCGCTACCGAACCTCACACTATCTATCTCCCTTCGGGATGAAGAAGACGCAGACCATGACATCAGAGCATACCTGACCGATGAATTCGAGAGGATCCGCTTGGACAACAAGCGAATCATGGGATCGGTAATACCACCCTGGCCACCTGCCAACATTGTCGAGCGCTTCGTTTATGAAGCGTCTGGACAGTTCATCTATGCCTCGACAATTGTGAAATTCGTGGGGAAATCCTCCAGATTCATTAATCCTCAAGAGCAACTGCGTATCCTCACAACCCCTGGTCCTCAACGAGCCTCAGCCTTCTCTGAGCTTGACAGGCTGTACGTCACCATTCTTTCTGCATACCCGCGGTGGGCGACAATGAAACGTGTCCTTGGAGGAGTTCTTTTACATGCCAATGCAACAATCCTCGAAATTATCCTTGGAGTGGACCCAAACGAGATCATACTGGTGTCGGATGCACTGAGTGCTCTCGTTGATGTAAAACGGCTGGGATCACTCTCCGAGTATGAAGTCCTGTTGGACCCGATCTTCGGACCTCTTATAGCTGGCCAAGAAACGATGGATCTTTGCCATCTCTCCTTCCGCGAATTTCTTGAAGATGAGACCCGTTCTGGACGATTTCACGTCGACACTGGTGAGATTATTGAAGAAATCACCGATGCTTTTTTCGGCATAATCCACCGGAATATCGACGACAATTATGCCAAAGCGCCGCATCTTTCATTGTAAGACCTTCATTTTCGTCTGATACAAGGTCTATTTGTGATTACCGCATATCAGGGGTATTGGCATTGCTGCGTACCAGTCAATGATGAGCATCATGTTCGATGTGATTCAGAAGCATTCGGACATTGCCCCACTACTTACTGGGCTAACAGGTTTAATCCAAAAGCTTTTGCTCAATCCCGATATCATGGTGGATCACATCGGATGCTTCTTGTTGGACATGAATGTGATGCAAGGTATCTGGGTATGCATAACTATCACGAAAACGCTTTTGGGCTCTTTCAACTGACCCACAAATAGGCCGAACACGGAGACGGGGATGAAAATTTGAACAGCGCAATACTGCACTTTGAATCTGTTGCCTCTCCTTTACAGAAACGACATCTCCTAAGATTGGTTTCGTTCAAAAAAATGAACGACATACATATACTGTCATACTTGGGCCATGGAACGCCGCGTACAATCGACGAAATCTTGATAATCATTACGGAGAATACAGTGGCTGACATCATCTCAACCTTCCAAGAACACTGTTACCTCATCCATATTTATTCTTCGGGTGGCGGCATTGGTCGTTCACCAAGTTGGTATGTAGACGCTAGATATTTGGAAGTATATGTCGGTTCGGACGACGACAGTGAATCTCGCTACAGGAGTTCGCTTGTTGGCATGAGGAGTTCGCTTGTTGGCTTCCCAGAGGAGCTGTATTCGTAAGTTCTGGACTTCAAACTCTTTTCTCAGTTGGTCTATTGACATTCAAATTCAGTTTCGCCGGTATATTCTTCGAGTCTCGAAACCTATCAGACATTCACTCCAGTTGCTACTTTCAAGATAAATGCAACGCAATTATCCTTGAGTCGATGACCAACTTTTCAGTGTGGGGTAACGGCGGTTACGGCACATATACTCTGGACCTGGACGTTCCATACTTTGCATATTTTATTTGCCAGGGACTTTGCTGGTTTAACAGACAACTGGTGAGTGTATTGTGATCAAATATATTATAACTGATCTGTTTGAAACTCGATTTTGATCGGCAAAGACAAACCGCGATACTCTGAGCATCTTAGAACACCAGGATAGCACATTGGTTCCGAAGATGAGGACAACTATGCTGCAAATGTTTCAGTACCACTTTTTACCCATGGTAATGAGGCCATACCATGACCACTACCGAGTTGGTGTCGCAACAACATTTCCTGCCGACCTCACACTTGCCATTAAAAAAAGGCCTGTCAAACTCAGAGTATTTCCGTTAACCCAATCGGACAAGTTTCAAGAAGAAGACGATGATGATGAATTTCCTTTTCCACACATAGATCTAGTTCCTCCCAAATGGCGTCTGTTCCATAATGAGGTGTTCGGAAAGAAACTACCAACCGGTTCCGCTCCTCTCAACATAATCAAGCCTCGAGATTGGCATCCTTACCTTTCCTCTTATCTCTTTGGATTTTTGATCACAAACTTATACAGACGGAGTAAACCCGACTTTGAACCCGACCCGTGGGCCGAGGAAGAAAGCAAAGAATCTTTCTCGTGTTTTGTTGAATGTTACCCCTACGCAGAAACGACAAAGAAAAACTTGGACGCGCTTCGAGCTATCGCATACTTGTTTCCAAAAGTAAAGCTCGAATGGGACCCACCACTAGATTTCTGGACTTCGAGTCTGGAGTTTCTCAAGGTGAGCATGGCAAAGACATATATCTGGTTCATCGGGCTTACTATCGATGCCAGAAATACGACCGATCGATCCTGTCGTACGAAGAGCTGCAATTATTCGAAGAGTGGTTGGATAGGATGCATCGGGAAGCAATGGACCGTAACCAGCAATAAAACACTGGGCTGCGTTGATGTTTGGGCATGGTGTATATCCGTGGAAGGGAGGGTCGCCCCGTGCTTTCATTTGGCCTTCGTAGTTTGAGGCTTTTCTGTGGAATAATACGACTTTCATCAATATATGACGCCCAAGTGGTAAATCTTTGTCTCCGGCGAGAGCACAAGCAGATGTACCTACTAGTATAGTAAAATTATCGAGAACCGCAGCTAGCCTGGCTCCCAGTGGTTGGTAACATGAGGACAGCTCTTCTTTTAACTCTTAGGATCTAGATATCTAAGGCTTAAACCACTGAGTAAATTTAGCGCCGAACCGGACTCGACCGGACCGTCTTGGGGATAAGACAGGAAAAGGCCACGACGCAGGAATATGGAAGCAGAAAACTTGTCTCCAGAGAAATCTGAAAAGCGAGGCTTGAGTGTGACAGAACCTAAAGACTCAGTACTCAGTACTCAGGCCTCAAGCCTCAGAGTTGGACAGAGAATATGACTTGCTATTTACTTCTTTTGCTCCAAAAATAACACGATGGTACTAGACGCGCTGGATCCGGATTCCGCATAAGTACTGAATCTAACAAAAACGAGCTCGAGATCTATGCCAGGGCTCTTTTCACGCCAGATCGGCCGTGATCTGGAGAATACAAGGACTCAGGAGAATAGAAAAGAAAAGGAAACGTATAAAAGGTGGGCTACATCGCCTTAGCCTAAATATCTTCTTCTCAACCTACAATCCAGCCCTGTAACTGTTCTGAGCGTAAGTCTAATCGACCTTATCTCAAACGTTGACGAAAGCCGATAAATTTATCCCCAATAGAGCATTCACCGACTCGAAATACAGGCCGATCCCAAAACAACCAGCCAAATCGGAACGTAAGTCACTTGGTCTTACTCAAAAGTTCTTTCTTTACGCAACTTCATTCACTCTTGATTCACTCACTTATATTCATGTCTTTTATTTTTGAAAGTACGGCCATCGTCATTGCCGCTGTGTTAAACAACACCGGAGATGCCACCTTCACCTACAACACCGCAAGTGGACAAAACACCGTCGAAGGTGGGGGTACAGGCTACCTCGAATCCCTCGGCGAGGGCACGCCCATCGTGGTTAGAGCTGAAGGGACGACGATTGCGACCATCTTTTTCAGCACAACCCGACCTGGCTCGTTCAAGATTGATGGTGGAAGCCCAGTCCCAGACGCGAAGTTCGAGGTCGCTGTCACCTTGGCGGCGGAGTAGTAGACAGTGAGCGACGTGTAGAAATCTGGATTTGCAGTGGAGTCATAGGCGGCTTGTGAGGAGTGACGGTTTCCTCCAAGTTTCCTCGATAAATACGTGCTGGGTCATTTTTCAATAAGTTTTTCTGTGTAAATGACGATGTTGTTGGATATCCGTAATTGTGTTGACTGAGTTGATTTGAGAGCGATCACTGTTTGGAATAAGCGCCGTCATTATTTCGAGCTCAGAGCGACTGACTACAGCCAACCTCTGGACATGCCTTAAGCACATAGTATGGATATCTTTTCATTTGCGCAAGTGCGATTTAATGAAAGTTTCAGAAAACCTCAGAATTTGGAAAACAGTGGGATGAACAAAGGGATATGACAACGTCATGAATGATTCGTCAGCTTGTGAGTCGAACGTGAACTTGTAAGTAGCCCCTATGAGCCCCTATCGATGGAAATGGCGCTGCGGCTGTAAGACATTTATTTCCCCAATGACAATATTGTCAGGGAGTCGTACTTACTGAATAATACCGATATAACTGATATTACGTATCCGCCACCTGCGGGGGCATTGCTCGCTGCGCAATCCGAGTTTTCGGGTTAGTTGTTATTCACATATTTTCCTGAGTTTGAAATTCATTTGAGATTTTGGGTGTTTTCAATTTT
>JAIFHD010016391.1:0-18636 GCA_019721455.1 Psilocybe mexicana
AGGAAGATGCGGTTGAAGCCTCCCTCGTCAAGCTTCTCCATGGTGTCGACGTCCTGAAGCGTCCGACCGACGGACTGTGCTGCAAGCCGACGGAGCTCATCGTCGTCGAAGTCATGCTTGCGCTCTGCGAGACGAAGTTCCCTGTTGACGCTAAAAATTGTGTGGGATTAGAGACATGTAACGTATGCTAGGAGAGCAACAGGTATATACACACTTACAGCCATGATCCTGAGGTGTATTCGAAGAGATTGTTGCGAGAACCGGGCAGCGTCGACAATGAACGCTGTGGCAGTTGCAGAGAGGTCGAAGTGGAGATGGAGGTTGACGAGGGAAATGATAGACGTGCTAGACGCAGAGAGGAGAGAGTACTGCTGTGGACGAGTCTCGTACGCGTTAGGGAATGCTGCATGTGGAGAGAGAGATTATGTAAGCTCTGCTGGGCCTCGAGTATAGGTCGGCATCTCGGCACTCGGCACCGCAGCGTTGATCATGAGCACTTCGAGCGCTGGCCCCTCAGGCTTGTTGAACAACGGCAAACATACATCTCTTACCAGTTACAGGTAGATGTCCCAGCGAATATATGTATAAGATATCCGCATTTACAGGATTCAATTCAGATCATAAAAATGAGCATTAATTAATTTCTCCAAGAAGGAAAGTACATTAGGGGGAGGTTGGAGGGAGGAGAGTGGGCATATCTCATAAGGCTTAAAGGATGGTACAACATGAAAAGAGTGGTGAAGATTCCTGGGAATGACTGTCGTTGAGCAATTTGAGTGCCGAGACCATCGGCCGGCCCAACCGCGCAAGCTCCACAGAGACGTCTGAATGCCCACTATTGGGCGGGCATCCAGACGTCTCTGCCGAGCACCGCGCGATTTGAGCAAACTTCAATGGTGTAATTGGATTGAAGGGTGGTCAGATATATAGCAGCGTTTCCGTTTTCAGGAGCACATAATCCAAAAGTCGAAATCAAACACACGAAAGAGCGTCGGATAAAGTAATAACGGTGGAATGATATTCCAGCATCCATTTTGCGTACAGTTCAACCACCATTAGACCTAAATAGAGTACACCAGGCTGGTGATAGGACTGCATCGGACAGAATGTACGCTGTAAGGCCATTGCACTGTGCTTACAACACAAATGCAATTACCCAAATGAGATCGTGGAGGCTCTGGTGTGTGATCTCATCCTTTCAAGACTGCCTAACAGTGCGAGAGCACATGATGGACCATGGTGACACTGAGCTGAGCGCTGTGCCGACACCGCTGAACGCATCGTTAATGAGACTTGTTGTATGGTGAGCGCCGAGCGGTGTGACGGTGTCATACTGTGCCTCGCGAAGGCAAATGTGGCCTGCTCAACAGAATAAAAAGCTGGCTTGGATGACGACCAACCGAAAGGTCCATCGTTGCTACATTATACATACTTGACAGTCAGCAAGGTCGACGCGAGATCTGTACAAGCAGCAGCCTCACGTAGTTTTGAGCAGCAGGGTCGACCTGACCAAACTGTCCACCATAGATGTTGACATTCCGTGCGCCGTTGAAGAACGCTACAGTCAAGTCGTAAATGTGATTATGAGAAACAGTGTTCGAACGGGTTGGTTCGTTGGGGACACACTTGTTATGGATTGGGGATGCTTGTGAGTCCCATCGCTCCGATGTTCAGGGGCAGTTATTTGAGGATGGGACTTCAAAGAAAGGCATCAGCCGTGACAAAGAGAAGAAAGCGCTCTTTCAACAAGGGATTAATCACCTCGATCTCGTCTAGAAGAAATTTAATGAAGCTTTCAAGGGAATTTATCCCATTCTCATCGGCTCCGATGGGTTGCGAATTGGCCTCACGCATTGCGCTACGATGGCACGGAATGTTAGTGAAAAAATATTCGGACTCGAGAAGCCAGGACTGCAGAATAGAAACATACAGTTCCATCGCCGTGACGAGGCGATCCATCGAGCGTATCAACGGTATCAACATCTGTAGATTATTTTGAGATCCGTTCACAAGAACATCCTGTATTCTCTGGGTGGTATCAACCCCGAACGGACTCTACGAAATATCGAAGGATCAATGGCAGGTCACTTCGGAGTTGATGACCTTCCCTACCTCGATCTTTGTTTGCTGGTTTAGAGATCGCAGTCGAGTCAAGACTTGGATCGCGTAGTCGATTGCCGAGGATGTCGCTGGATTGATGCTGTCGATGATATACTGGGGCCCAAAATCTACTAGCCCCTGATCCAGTGGGTCTGGAGGTTTTCGCCGTCGTGGGCGTTTGGGAGGATGCTGGTTGCCACCTTTATTGGCGGTAGACAGTCTTTTCACAGGAGGATGGAAGTTGACCATGATGGGACGGACAGATGTGGGTATCGCCCCTCGACCTGAGTTGAGTGTGTGTTCTTATATATTTACACCCCAGAGGCTCGGGCATGTGGACCTATTACACTAGAGGATGGCTGCGTGGGTGGCTGTTCCTATCAACTTTTCACACTTTCTTCCCAAAGCCTTACGTTGGTCTCATCGATATTGATCATCAGGGGTTCTATTTGCATATAGAGGGATCATCAGACCAGTATTTTGACCCACAGCATACACACAATCCAAATTATCCCCGTCTACTGTGCAGCAAGCTACTCAACAGTGTACAGGCGTGCAACACAGAAATACTCTAAAGCTGATGTGATTGTGCGATTCGGAAAGACATTATCTCGATTATCTCTTACGTTGACATTGAGGCCTTGACACCAAGGGATCATTGTGACCTGATCGTTTGTCGAAGCTGGTGAGTACTGCCCCCAGTGGCCTATCATATCAGCCTTGGTTCGGTTTGCAGTACCTCCCCCGCGGTTTCGTCATCGCCGGCTCTATATTTTTCTTCGAGGATCCCTGAGTTAGGGTTTCATTTCATGCCAACCATCCGATCGGAACAACACGAGAAAATATGTGATAACCTGGTTGGTATATGGGTATGATATTTCAGAGATCTGGATGAAGTTTTCGAGTCTGTTGTTGATATCATCAGCGTGCCAACGTGCCTCTCCATCAGCTTCGGAGTTTCAACGGTTACGGTGTAGGAGCGAATAAGCGCCGGAAGAGCTGAACAACTGCCAGTGCGCGTCTCCATTATTTCTTATTGTCTGTCTTGACAAATTTCAAACAAAAAGATCCTATTGTATGATGCATAATAGTACTTCTGGGATCAAGTTGTCCAGATATAAAAATCGCCCAGTTATCCTTGACCCAATCAAGTTCAAATGGTCAACATCCCGTTCAGAGTCGATCAGTGACATGCCTGGCTTTTTTTTGTTCCCAGACACTCGTAACGCCACACCTGGTCGCATTGCGGCGCATATGCCCACTCGAGAGGGGAGACTTGCCGGCGAACAGAGGCACACCAATCTTTGTTTGCCCTCCTCACCTCTCCGAAGGGACGTTGTGCAAAAATGTGACCCGTTTTGTTCGGCTTCTACTTGCGGTCGTTTCGGATAACTGGAAGACCCTCCTTGGTGACGAGTGTTCAAACGATCAATGTGAGCCGCATCTTGGGCTTGAATTTCGAATCAGAGAAGTATGATCATGACTCTGTTAACTGCCGAGTCTGTGTTATGAGCCTATCATTATTGTCAAGTTTGTCCTGCACAATGTGCCCATAAAACTTACAGATAGATCACCGTGATACTCAGGCGTTCGTGGCTTGTTCACCGTCGCGAATCTGCCCCCGAGCCTGCACAAAATCCCCCATGCACGTCAAGACTTTCATCTTTCACGTCGGGAGCATGTTCGGCCTCGTGAAGGGGGCTCTTTATCGGGGTCGATGGCAGTATAACACTCAGTGAACAAAACTTGAGAGCAACTTGAGAACGAGATAATAACCCTCGGATATGACGCTGTGTTCCAACAGGGCGGCATCGAGCGACGTATCGAAGTTCGAAGTTCGAAATCGCGCGGTTTTGTCTCGGAGCAGGTGGCTGCTAATATTCTTTCAACGTGGATTCAGAACTCCGAAATACTGTAGAATTACGACCAAGTCTTCAGACTTGAAATGGTGTGACCTATTTTGATGATCTCTTCGTCTCTTCAAGTCCGAAATTTATGTGTGACAAAGCCCTTTTCTCTTCATATTTGACCTCAAATTTGCCCCGCAGGCCCAAAATTTATTCAATTTTTGCAAAATGATCTCTTCAAAAGGCAGCGTGACATGCGACATTTTGCAAATCTCTTCGGTTCATTGGTCCTTGTGACGCGTGACGCGAAGACTCGGTCGTAATTCTACAGTACTCCGATCACAAATCGTGGGAACAAGGACTTGCGATCGTGAGAGCCTTTTGGACGACGAGCTTATGGGCTAACTTGCTTGTAGAATCCGACCAAGAAAATTTTGTTTGTTATTCTAATTTGTAGGAACGCCCCAGGTAGAGTTGTCCCTGATGGAGGCTGATCGAGATCTCACGTCGAATATCCAACAAACGGGGCATCGTATGTATACGTCATGACCATATCAGTGCGTGGCCAATGCCCCTTCTTCGCTCATGAAGCGGAAAATATAGATCCTCTTGAACTTCTTTGTTCTGCACTGCCAACACAAAGGTCGATGGTTGGCAATCATCTGTTCAATCCCGAAACAAAGAGCGCATTAAATTGTTTCAATCGCTTTGCAACTCTTTGACCTCCGAATCCTTTGTTGTGTACACAATCATCGATCTTCACCCTAAATAAATCATTTTCACTTACTAGCCTATGCCCTTGCTAACCGCTGAATCAGATTGTTGTATCCTATCACATTCAGTATTCATATCTAGCCAATCGTTCTTTATGATCCTGTCTGCAATGTGCTCCATTGTTTTGATGTGAACGTTAACCAATCTGTCTTTCAAACGCGACGCGCGAATAACCATAGCTGAGATCTGAGACTAGACCGTTCTCCTCTAGCGCAACTGCTGAGGCATGTGGCCAAAGACCTGAGGCCCGGGGATAACAATAAAAAGAGTGGGATATCGAGGCGACATGTTCGTCTAACCACCGCCTATTCACTACCCACATTCCCTCACAACTTGGAACCACGGCTCTGAAACCTGGACAGACACACTATCATCCACGTTGTCAACTCCCAAGCCTGTTGAAATCTTCAGCCCATATAGCATCAGTGAGTGCTTCATAATCTAAAGATAAATGGTGATACTGAGTCAGCGGATTATACGTCAGACTGTGACATGATCACCACACCGTCTATTACGACGGGCTTCGTTCATTCGTCCTCGATGCTACTATGTCAACAGGGTTTCCCCATCAACAAGACGTGCCCATTCTGCATAGTGACCTGCCCAATCTATGGTAAGCCCTCGATATTACAAACTGAACCATAGGAATTGCTCATGCTGAAGTGTTGGCCTCCCACTTAGACTCGGCTGTGGCCTGTCCATCCCCGTTGCCCACAACGCCCGTCTATGGTGAGATGTGTACACGGGACGACGGGAACCCAGGACGATTTGGGTCGGCATCTTCTGGCCATTAGGATCTCATGTGGATGGTACGCAATAATGATTATTTTGGGCTTGGCATACGACGCTGATGAGTTGTCTTCCAGGATAATCATCGGCATGGGTCAGCCTTTATATCATCCGGGAAAATCCGAACTGTGGATCTACAACGACATAGACATCCACCCTATCACCCGAACATGCTGCGTTCTGGTACGAGAATACACTTGGTTCTGTGGGAGCCCCACTGTCGACCGTATCCGACGAGTCGTTCAAGCTTTTCGAAAAATATGTCCCAATTCAACTTCCAACGCAGGTGATAACTTGAATTCAACACAACATACTGGCATTCAAACATCGCAAACACTCCGTGGCTGGCTCAGATAGCCCGGGGTTCAACGCAACCAATCGGCTCCTGTCAGAAGGCCCAGCAGTCGGACGATGGTGGTTGAAAGTATGCGTATTTTCGTTAGCATGAAGTTAAAGTGGGCGACGGTTCACCAAAGGTTCACTCTCATGTATTATTTACTGTGTGTATACCTCGTAGGCATTCGCCACTCCCCTCCATCAAATCTATTGTTCGCTTTTGCGCCTTGTTTGTCTGTGACTATCCTCTTTTGTTCCCTTCCGGGCAGTGATGGGCTGATCTGCATTCCAGCGACACACACACACTGTCAAAAACTTCTGATATTTCATTTGGTCCCATCATGCCTTCTGTTTCTCAAACAAGTAGACTAACCGTTACTGAAATACTTAGGCCAGTGCCGTTCTCAAGGGCTCCTATTATGGGGTCTCGTCGGCGGGTCAACGGCGGATAACCCCGTTGGTCGTCCCCGAGTCAACAGTGATTGATTGATTATTCACATCCTAATGACTCTAATGACTCATTAAGACGACAACGACAATCGAGTGTTTATGATTGTGAACCGGGAGAAGACTGTTTCCTTAAAGCCACACAAATACCCCCGCCCAACGACATCCTATACATTCCTGTGTACGGTTTCCGAGGGAGCCCAAACAGGCCCGAACAGAGAGCTCGATGGCTACGTGGTAGGGAGAGTCCTGATTCGATTTGTGTGTGACCGTCTACGACGGTGTTGGCATGGCTTTTCTGCTTACCCACAACGGCGGTAACGGCCACTAGCACCAATTCGACAAGCCCGATGACTTCCCCGCGGATTTCTGCTTGAAGATTCCGGTCGGTAGAACTACACGATCATTGAACAGATCGAGGTCGCGAAACCGGAGGGTGCAACGTGTTTGAGAGCAGCCTGCAGGCGGAGGCATGCCGTCGGGAACCGGTGCAAATGCGCAAAGACGACGTACAAGCCTTGTGTCAGACACGAGGCAAAATAACCCGAAAACAGTATTGGTTGTCAAATGGGGTAACGATTGCGATAACAAAAAAGAAACGACACACAATGACAAAAAGTTTTTCCAAGAACATGTGGCGATGAGACGCGTATTAATTCCGGCCGTTGCATGAGTACGAGAGTCCCAATCTGGGTAAGAGGGCACGGGAGATTGGATTTCTGCAAGGATGTGAGGGGGAGCAGAGAGTTCAAACCTGTTCGAACTTTAAACGGAGTAAAAATAGGGAAAGCAAACACACACGACTTCACCTCACCAGCCACACACCCCGAATGGGCATACGACGGCTGGCAGTTCAGGGTGACCAACAATAAAAAGAGTGGGCGGTCGAGGCGACATTGCTTTTCTAACCACCCCCTATCCACTATCCTCAAAGGTCCCCCACCGACGTCTACTGGCTCGAAATCCAGACTCTCAAGCTACTATGACATATACATCTACCCTCTCGCCCGAACAGTCTGCCTTCTGGTATGAGAACACTCTGGGTATGGTAGGAGCGCCACTGTCGACATCCGCCTCGTTCAAGTTTTTTGAAAACTACGTGCCGATTCAACAGCTCCAAACCCCATATACCCGTAAGTGCTTCACAATCAGAGTGAATCGAAACTCTCACTCTGCGAAATATCCGTAGCCGTGGAGCCCGTATCGCCTATCGAGCCGGGCTTCGGTTCGTCATCGGCGTCTGACTATGACCTCAACCTTAACGAGGCACACCTGGATTGCGTATCAGATGAAATCACTGGTGAGCCCTACTCGAATTTGTATGAAAATTATACGTCCTGATGCATTGGCTCCGCGCCTAGACCTCATCATCGCCTCGCTTCCCTCGCTTCCTACACATCCCGGACATGCTGTTAAACTTCTTGCATGGGACAACAAGAACCCAGTACCATGTGGTTTAACGTCGTCTGGCAATCAGGATCTCCCCAACACCTGGATGGTACGCACAACATGGCGGTTACGCATGGCATACGATCTTGATCAGTCGTCTTCCAGCACACTCATGGGCATGGTGATCAGCCCTCGCATTATCCCGGACATCTATCCTTGCCGTCATCGAATGACGGTCGTGGTGAGCAGAATTGTCATGAAAGGTAGTAGCCCGACACTGAAGAGTACGGTCATACAGTGATTGTCGCTACAGAGGTGACAATTGAACAAGACATTCTTTTATCCAAACATTGCAAACGCTCCGGGGCTGACTATAGCCCGGGGTTCAACACAACTAATGGGCTGGAGCAGCGCTCCCAAGCCCAGCAGTCGAACAATGGTGGAAAGTATGTCATGTTTCCTTGCCACCTGGACACCAATCACTGATGTTTTCGATCATGGTACAGAGTCCGCCGCCATGACCAACGTTCGCGCACTCTCCGGGAGGAGATCATGAGTAAGACAAAAAGAAAGCCGAAGGGAACCAAGAAGGCTCAGCGACCGGCCACGAACGACACCGACACGATGCTCGTGCCACCAGGTCAAGACTCATCGATCGCCACCACTCGGACTCGGACTCGATTCCGGACAATCGAGATCTACAGAAGGTTGTCCGACGGAAGAACCTTCTACATGAAAACACCACGCAAGACGAAGCGGGGAGAGGCAAAGACGGACGAGGTATGAAGCACTTTTGATTTCCGCGACGAAAGGATCGTCGAGCTAACTGTACTTCTTAGACGGTCCTGAGTATACCAGAGCGGTTCCGACTATACCAACGGCGCGATCACTGTTGGGTGGTGGTAGATGACATGGACGTGCTAGCACACGACGCAGAGGAGAATAACGTGCGTCCTGTCCCCAGGGGTATAGAAAGATCATCCACTCACGCTCCGCACATCCGCCAGGCTATCGATAAAATTCGGGGTTACCTAACCCATTCAGGCGACTGGATGGTGGTCCGCCAAGGTAAAAGAGGCGACAAGTTCTCGACCTTTGAGCTGCTCTTGGAGTCGTTGCACGAGTAGAGGAAGAGGTTATGGGTGCAGGGTGCGGGTGGATGAAGGGAGAGGTTGTCAAACGCGTCCTGGGACCTGGGAGCGAGCATGAACATTCCCTTGCCACGCTTTCCCACACGCTTGTTGGCCAGCCTTATCTTGTGAAATTTTCGTGCAATCTTTCATCTTATCAGAAGATATCGATGGGTCAAAAAATAAAGGCCCGGATCATCGGAAATGTCACAGAGTCGTCTACGAGGACGTTATTTATATTCTTCAGAAAACATATCTATTTTACTGTATTATTCTGTCGCACAAGTTAGCCACATCACAAAATACCAGTTCCGTTTACTGGTAACGCATTGACACCGATTTACTGAACATCCATTTTCGCCCATGCACATCCGTCATCCCTTCCGGCTTCACCGGAAACGAGGACAAGATATACAACGAGGTCCACCCACAGCTGTACGGCATCCTGGGCGTTACTATCCTTGACGAACTCATCTCTCTTCGTGTTCGTGTGGAGAGTGAACAGAATACTTAGAATATTCAGCACTGACCACACAGGCTTTGCCGATCCAGACGGCGTGAACCTCTCGGCCATCTGTGCGCAAATTCAATCATATGCACACACAGTCATTTCCGGGGACTCGAGGAGCCGTTGTCAACATCTCAACAGAACATGTGAGTCATGGCCCAAGTTACCATCCACTACGACCATCGACGACGGCGACCGACACGATTATCATCACTTGATGGGGCTTCCACCACAAAGATGGTGCAAAATCCCGCTCTCTGATGTATATCCACCATACATGAGGTGTTCTATGGTAAGTTTCGGAATGCTGTATCGCTGTAGTCACAAGCCAAGGATGACAATACTGTGAAACAAGTCATTGTAGGCGCTCATCCCGGAACGAACACCTATATTCGGAAATGCAAAGACAGGACAACGAGGCTGCTTTCGACAGAAGGCATATATAAAGTGTCCAACCCATGGTTGAGACTCAATACACCTCTCTCTCTCGAACAAACTTGACATGAATCACCGTGATATCTTCGACTTCTCGGACATCAACCTCGACGAACTTTCGAAAGCGTGGTCGGAGTACCCTTCACTTCCCTCGTCTCAGCCCCACGCATCTTCGAATATAAATGGCCGTCCTCACTCCGAGTCACTGGATGGCTGTATGTGGGTTTGCCTCATGATCTCCGAACTGTGCGCTAACCACATTCCGTTGGTAGGTTTTTGGTTCTCCGACCAGGAAGAACTGGAAAAGTACTTCCCTAGTCCAGAATATCATTGTCAAACTGTCCGTTCAGAGGACAAAGGCCTCAATCACACTGCACGGACAGTACGTGTATACTTAGATGTCTCCCACAGTATTTGCTCATATACATATGCCATACTTACTTCGAATCAGAACCACCATCACAGCTCAGATATCTCAACTTCGGTACTATCAAACACGAACGGTGAGTGGCAGACTTGGTGTACCGGTATACCAGACACTACAAAAAGTTTAATCCAGTCAGAGGTCCCCCCGAAACGCAGAAGCCTACATCCAGGACCGTCAAAGTTATCGCATATTCTGATATCTTACAGACAGACGGAGTCGGCCTACCTGAGCCACGAATTTGCGTCATCCCAACGGAGCGACAAAGCCCCAATCCCGCTAAGCCAGAGAGCAGAAAAAATGACAAGAGGTCAACAACGCACAACGAACGTCGGAAGACCATGGCCCATTTACCATGGACGGCAAGATCATGTAATTATCCAGCCGTTTCATAACCTGATCTCGCTCCAGAATCAGCCATCACATCCCCGAATCCATCCGAAGCCTGGTGAGAACGTTCACATCAAGCAAGCGGAATAAACGAACTCTTTAGCAACCGAGGCCGTACAGGAGACAACAAATTCAAGCTACACATTCAACCATGGTAACATCTCCCAGAACTCTGAAGTGGCGGTAGGCTCCAGGTTCCAAGGATCCCATAGTGGTCGAAGGTAGGCTTTGCTTCGAATGCTCCCTGTATATCAGTCGTCGGTTCTAATGTTTTTGATGATGGATAGGGCTCTGACATCGGAAGAGGGAGGACGAACCGAAGGCGAACGGGGTTTACAGGATAAGGGGAAGAGGAAATGGGCATTTGAGGACGAGTGGGAAGAGCTCGAGGCGGAGCTCGGACACCCAGACCGTGTACCACCTAACACCAAACGACGACTTACTCACCGCTGTTGATCTCTTCTTTAATAGAATCTCCAATACTACCGCCTGGACTATAGAGGTCAGGTTGTACCAGTAAAAAGAATCAGGTCCAACGCTGATACGAACGGAGGGTCATAGTACTGAGTCTCGGTGGCGATATACAGTAGGTGGACCATGGTGACTTGTGAGGATCTGGGATAGAGAGAGGGAAAGACGAGCCTGTCGACAGCCATAGAAATGAGCAACTCCCACGTTACGGTTTCATGCACATGGCCAGTCGGTCATATGGTCGACTGCGCGGAACACTGGGTGGACGGTATAAATACTGATCGCAAGTCTAGAGTTCTACGTCATTGAAATATTTCGAGGTCTCTTACCGATATCGATAGATCATCACCAGGTCGAGCCTCAAGGACCCATTTATAGCTATTTTATATGTTGCTAGTTTTCAATTTCATTTTTCTGCGTCCAATTGCAGCTCTGACTGAAGCCTCTGAGTAATTCTTCGGGTTATATGGTTCATATTTATGAAGCGTAAGGAAGTGTATACTGTATACAGAACCGTAAGCTGCTGTGATTCTTGAAGTTGTTCTGAGGTCTCGTCTTACGAAAAAATGCAATATCAATGTAAATCTTGCTTTGAAACCGTAGACTGCGGGAAATTGGGGAAGCCGAGATAAGAATCAAGCGTGAGACGGTAGGAATCTTTCGCTCGATCCACGTTACATCGATGGCCGATTTCGCCCCTCCCTCCTACCTCAACGACTGGCAAACATCGTCGAGGGTTTCGTATTCCAGCATGTCTCGCATGAGACCCCGTGCGACATTATAGGATGCCCGAACGGTTTTGCATTTCTGGAAAACAGGAGATGAATGATCATGATCAGTGAGCAGGTTGTTTTCAATAGCATTCTGAGACCATATCCGACTCCGTTTTCTTTTCTAGCTTCATCTTTCGTTTCTCTCGCATTATCCATCCATCCGCGAGCAGGTAAAACCACCAAGTCTTGGAGATGTCGCGAACGGTGAACGGTTTGAGGTTGCGTGACGGTCCAGAATCATACACACCTCTTTCTCGACCATCGTCGGCTTCTCTATGACTCCCCTCTTTCCCCTTCCCATTGCCTTGACCGAACCCTGGGCGACCCTGTCCCCTCATCTGAGCATCAATAATCGCTGTAGATGCATCATCCAACAAAACATACCTTCTACCGTCGTTCGTGTGGGCGGAGGATCCCTGCTCGTCCCCTACCATTGAGGAGACACCCAAGATTTTGGTGTATCCCTCTCGGTTGGACGTATTGCTTTGTTGTCTCTGCATTGACAATGATGCGGAGAAATCTAAGGTCATGTCGACGTGGGTGATGTTAAATAAATTCGCTCACCGGTGCTATCTGTTTTCGGATCCGCTTGTTTCCAAGATTCGTTTGTCGTCACAGGCCCTACAACCTGTGGATTCGCCAGATGGAGCGGAAGTTCGACTGAAAAAGCAATTAGTCTGACTGTGGAAAAAGTTTTTGATCCTTTTCCCAAGAGTCGGAGTGTTAAATGAAACACAACTCCATTTGGTGATATCTGCCGTTTTTGGGAGTCGAAAATGACCAATCCGAATTAGAATTTTGTTACTCAAAACCTTGGGCGATATTGAGAGAGAAAGTCAAGGGAAATTTTGGGAAGCTCGGTGACCCTTTGTCCAATCAAAGTTCATTCGTATTTCAATTCATGTCACTTGGCAAAAAACCGCTACTACTAGTACTGTAATATCATAGGTACAATGATGGTATTGATTGGATCCAAAGAACGACGACAGCGACAAAGAGAAAGTGACGCTGGAAAATAAGCAGGATGGTACGAGAAGGTAAGGGAGTTCTAGTTTCTAGCTATGCCTCCCTACCCTGTTGCTCAATGGGTGGCGTAGTGAAGGAGCCCGGTGTTCTCGGATGTTCCCAGTGAACCGTGACAGCGGCAGCGCGGGCGCTCAGTTGGGGGTTATATCATGGAAGCATCGATGGCCGGCTCTTTCAGAGTAGGCAGCCCCCAATGGTTACATCAACTTAATGATCGTCCAAGGGGTCCCCAAGCCTGAGGATAGCCGTCTTGTTCGTGCCAGTTAAACCGGCAACATTAAGGATGAGAGCGTTGAATGCCACCTGGGATGTGGAATGCGCGCTCGTCGACTGGACGATGTCCACCAACCCGTCTAATCGGCGAACGGGGAGGGCGCGTGGTCCATGGAAATTGTGTAGGGAATGCGGCGTCCCGGTGATCGTGGAGGACTGGGTCCGTGCCAGGTTCTGGATTCTGTGTCGGTGGATCGTTCCGTGAGCATGCACGTCCTCCATAGACGACAATGTGTAGATATCGCATTGAGAATCTGCATCTTCTAAGCATATCTTCTAACCACAGTATCTCATAGTTAGTGATACGAGTGTCTGACTCCCTTGACACTGATGCTTACCTGAGGAAAGAGCCGCCGCGACCATATTCCTCCATCCTCCACAGCATAATCATCCAGCGGAAATCTCGCCTTCGCTTCCTTAATCCCTTCCCGAAGCGCCGAGGCGTTAGGCGTTGGATATCTCTCCTGGATAGATCACCAGAAATGACATTCTTGGGACTAGACCGTCTAACTTGCACCGTCATGGGGCAAATGTACGGGAGTTTTGGTAGTTGGATAAATGGGATCGTATGTAGGTATTGCCATGTGTCGGTTATGTCGGTTAGTGCTGATGGAATGGCGAAAAACGTCATGCGATGGACTAGGTAGAGTGTGATAGCGGATGGAGGTGAGTTAAGTTATGTCCAGATTTCGATGGACGACTTCTCGTATTTATACTTCAGGGAGCGCCGAGAAGAGATCTATGGATCAATGACCTTTCACTTCCGCTCTGTTCTGGGAGGACAAAGGTGGACGTTTGTGGCCAAGATGGACTTTGGATGGCGAAATAAAGAGGACATTGAATGGATCGCTCTGCGAACATTGTGCCAGAGACCCACAAAAAATGGAAACAAGAATACTAAAAATCAGCAAATCAAAATAAAGCATTTCCATTATCAACCGACTAAATCAGACGTTTGTCCTTTTTATTCTAAGTATCATCCACTGGTTAATCGGCCTTTATCATCCTGTATGCTACAAACATCACCCCATTGTTTTTCAAGTTTATCGAGTCTTTGAGAACATTCCGTTCTTTCAATAATGAATGGATCAATGTTAAAAACGCTAACCCATTGCCTGGGAGAGATACGCCTGGATATTGGGTACTTGGCCGGAGCCCAACGTGAAAGGCATCTACTGGTTTCTCTGAATCCGAGTCGGTCCGCCTCGGAGCTCCCTGTGGATGACCGACGACCTCGACGCATGTACACCTCCTTCTTTATGGCTCCTCCTCTTGCTCCGTCTTTGAGATGACCATCACCTCCATATCCAACGCTATCCTAAGCTGAGGCGCTGAAATCCAAAAGGTCGACACGACACTGTCACAACCATCATCCACGGACGCCCGAAAAAATGATCCGTCGGTTTCTCACGGTTCGATTCGCAAATGAATCCGCCATTTGTTCGTTCGTTCTTTTCATCTGTCCGTCGTGTAGTGTCGTGTTCGTGTTCGTACGGACTCTGTCTCTCGTTGGCGCATACAGCTTCAGATATCTTGGATCCTGGACTGGACTAGGGGTTTGCCTTTGATCTACCGCACCTCACCGCCTTTTCTCTCACCTCCTCTCGTCCGTTTGCCATTTTCCGTCCGGTCATTTCTCAGCGTCACCATGTCATCGGTGACTGCACCAGTCGCATCCTCTTCTCTTTCGACCTCCTATCCCGCCAGCTGCACCCACACTTCAATTCAAACCCCCACTCGCCGTCGAAAGGATGTCGACGATGACCCATATCCATCCGTCTGCACCCACTGTCACCTCAACGTCGTCCACCTCCCTAATTAGATCGCCCTCAAACCGCACGTTACTCAAAGGAAAGGAAAGGCAACTGAAGCCGACGCCCACGGTCAATCGAAAACTCTTCAAATCTCAGGAAACGAACCCCACAGCAAAGCAGAAAAAAACGACTACTACACCACCCTCCCCATCAACGTCTCCCCATAGGTCGCACGCTACTCACCCGCACACGAACAGCCCGTCATGGGTTTGATTGGCATGGGCGCGACGGGGAGGATGTACGCAAGGGCGTTGGAGGATGCTGGGTGGGGTAGGTCAGTTTTCCTCATCCCATTTTATGCGGGGGCGGGCCAGGCGAAACGAGACACAGGACAGAATGATTGACTGTCAGGCGTGTCTTCACAGGATTAGCGCGTGTGACTTACCGGAGAAGTACGAGGATCTGAAGAGGGAGTATCAAGGTGCGTCTTTTATCTCCTTTTCTTTTCTTTGTGGTGTCTTCCGTTCGTTCGTTCATTCGTGGCGTGTTCATTTTACCTTTACCGTTCTTTCTTCAATAAAACAGATAACCCGAACATCAAATGCCAGACGGACACGCCGTCTCGCTGTCCTCAGATTTTATCGCCTATCCCTTGAAGCGGAGTTCATTGATAGGGTCGTCAAGAATATGGACCATGTACGTCCTCTTACGATTGTCTGAACTGTGAATCTGAATATTAAAAATCAAAAAAGCGACGAACGTTCACGCGATCGTCGCTGGTCAGACGGCAGTGAAGGCGCCGGAGAAGGAAGCGTTCGAGAGGTATCTACCGCGGGACGTACATATCGTGTCGTGTCATTTACTGCATGGACCGAGTTTGAGTCCGCTTGGGCAGCCTTTGGTGTGTTCCTTTTTTTTTCCTGTCTCCGTTTCATTGAGAGATTCAACGTTCAACGTTCAACGCTTCTCCAGATAATAATCCCGCACCGCTGCTCCCCCTCCGCACTCGCCCTCGTCGAAACCATCCTCCGCCCTCTCAAATCGCGACACGTCTACCTCTCCTACGTCGAGCACGACATCATCACCGCGTCGACGCATGCGGCCTTCTTGTCAATGGGGAGCGCGTGGAGCGCTGCGAAGCGTCATCCGTGGGAGGAAGGGTGGTATGTTGGTGGGATCGAGACCGCAAAGGTGCGTGCTCGTGAAGATGAGGGGAAAAAGGAGAAGGAGCACATGGGACTGACGCATAATGTTTAGGTGAATTTGACGTTGCGCATATACTCGAATCCACGACACGTCTACATACGCCGGATTGGCGATTCTCAACCCAGAGGGGAAGAAGAGAGGGATCAAACGATATGCACAGAGCGCGGGGGACCTGTTCAAGCTCGTGATCGCCGCGGGTGATAGTGGCAGTGGTAGTGGGGACCAAGGCGCGAGGACCGGGAACAGGAAATAGAACAGACAAAGCAAGTATAGATGCGGGAGACGGTTCCGCGAGAGAGTCGAATGGGCTAGGGATGCAGTGTTTGGGAAATATGTGACTGTGAATGGGGGTGATAAGAACAAGAAGAGGAGACCGATCCTGTTCAGTGAGGGTGTGTACGATCGGTTTAGCTTGGGGAAGTTGCCGGAGATGGACGTTGACGGGAACACTGGTGACTCGGCAGGAGGTGGGAGAGAATGGTATAAGGTCATGATGTGTTCTACTATCCCTTCCATTGACAGCCATGGTCTCGCTTTTATACAAGCTTATGAGCGTCACTAGTCCACTGTTCACAACGCCCGTAGGACCTTAATTTATTCATTTTTGCTCAAGCCTCGCTCCGAGTCACTGGCAATTTTCAGACGCTGAGTCAAAGAACTTGAACGTCGGCCTAACATTGGATATTTGGAATTGTTGAACGTCGAACGATTTCCTTCGAATTTAGAATATGCCAGAGGAAGTCGGTTCCGATTGGTCCTGTATGACGGGCTGACTATCACGCCCCAGGTCCCGGTCAGCCTCATGATCAGAAAGATCACTGCCCTCAGGCGCCCGGGGTCCCTGTCCGAGTCAGCCACACACCGCTCAGTTATTTAAGGTGCGAGATCATCGATTCGTCTCCCTCAGCGACTTTCCACTCTTACCCACACCTGGCCGCCATGGGACGAACTTCCTTGCACATCCTCAAAGTTATCACGAAACCTCACACAAAACCCACTTCACCACCACTTCAAACCACCACTTTACCTCACCGCTTCACCACCACTTCACCCTGTCGCTGATGCTCTTGAATCTCTCGACTCCCTGGATGACCTTTCCCCCCCTTTGATTTGTGTGATACGTCCGACCACCAATCTGCGGAGGGATACTACTACTACTTCGTCCCTTCCGATCGGGGATCATACCTTCCCTTTATTTGACGCCTTTACCACAGACACGGGGGCTCTTCAGTTGGGTACCAAAGCATCCGAACGGTCATCGAGATCATAAAGGAGCAGCTTTATCGTCGGGAAAAACGCTTCAGGTGGATCGTCGGGAACCCAGTCAAACTGACCAAATCAGAACACCTTTTGGTCTTTGTTTGGGGACAACCAGAACTTCGTATTGCACGTCTACCGCGATACCTGTCCCGAACGATTGGAATGAGAAGACTCCGGAAATACGACCATCGCGGGAAGGTCTATCGTTTGGAACTCCCCTTAACGGTGAATATACATTTTCCGAGGCTCTCTGTGTATTCCTTTCTAAACGTGTTTTTTCCAGCTCGCATGTTTAGGCCTGTGTTTTTATTGCGCTGTCGACAGGCGGTCTCTATGAGTACGGGTGTATGTATCTGTTAGGGGAGCCGCTGACGTTGAACGAAGGGGACCAGACACTGAGGATGGGGCAGCGAGCTCAGAGCTTCCATACAAACTCCAGCCCAAGGGTATGATACTGTCGGTGGCTAAATGGCACTGTTCAATTTTTAATATTTATGTCCTATGTAGACGTAGAGTAATTTGACTTTTACAAAGAAAAACATTGGAAAAACGACTTGGCACTGGGCCGAGCACCGATTCGTCAATCGAGTTGTTTTTCTCACGGCTCTCCTCTTGCTCCTCCCTTTTCGTACCCGGCCCTTGACTTGAGCGTTCCGTGCTCTCGTGCCATGTTCGCATTCCTACGACTCAGCCAGCCTGAGCTTGTTCACTCTCAAAATCAAAATCAACGTCAACGTCAACCTGATCCGCCTCCCCAACGACTTTGCACCGCACGGACCCCTCGCTCACTCCACGTCATCGAAGAGACCACATCCACCTGAGCCATAACTTCAACATCAAGCTCCACCGATACCAGCGATGAATAAAAACCGACCAACGACCTATTCCCCGTGACCGTCTGCCCCGCACCCCTGCTCCTCGCCCTCCCTCACACTCAAGTACTCGCCTTCGTCGAAAGTTGAAAGTTGAAACCATCTTCCGCCCTCTCGAAGTGCGACACGCGTGACCACTGACATCCACCCTCTCGTATGCGTGCGTCGAGAACTAGTGACGATATCATCGTTGCACCATCGCCATCGCCCACCGTCGACGCAAGCAAGCGTTCCACACATGCGGCTTTCCCCGTCCAAGATGAAGCTTAAGACGGAGGAAGAGGATAGTATATGCGCTGTGGAAAGCCAATTGCTGGGTGCTGTCTGTCCATCCTTCTCGCCTGTGACCTGGATTCCGGACAGTGAGGTGACTGCTGACGCGCGACGTTGAACGTGGATCGCGCTGCCTCTACCCCAGGTCATCACATGCAT
>JAIFHD010016411.1:0-45404 GCA_019721455.1 Psilocybe mexicana
ACTTACACTACTCGAAATTCAACATAACTTTCAAAAGAGTTTTATCTTACTGCCTACGTAATAACTCAGAGCAAGTTCTCAAACCGAATAAAAACTCAATCAAGACTCGAAAAAGTTGAGATTGTGGTGGCTGTGCTACAAGAACATGAACGTGATCCATCATCCACCTTGGACAACTTGAACTACCATCTTCCGTCTCGATTTCCAACTCTTTAATGATCTGATTGTGTTTCTACAAACCCATGCGCTCCTAAGATCGTAATCCTTCTGATTTCAAGAATGTCCCACTCCGCTGATATGGAATTGCTTGATGAACTCATCGGTGAAATTGTCCATCCAAGACCAGAGGCCGCGCCGCTGCTCCTCGAGCAATTGAAGTTGGCTTCTTTGCCAACACCAGATGAAGTCCATGAAGACATCGAAAGAAAACTTCTTTTACCTCCAAGAGCCTTCCCTGCCGAATGGTCGTCTTATTACCAAGTGTACGAGCTGTAATCAGTCAGTCTGCCGTGGATCTCTAACCTCAAGATAATCATTAGGCATTGGGAAAAGAAAATAAACATACCAGATCTGCTGGACTCAGAACCGTCACCTCCTTCTACAGTCTTAAATTTCATACGTTCAGGTCTCGATGGACGCGTTACAGGCTACGTAGAGGTTGAATCGATTTCAGGTTTCATTTGCTAGTGAGCTCAACATCTACTTTATTTAGCAACCAGCAACTCGCCCCCCAACAGGCTCCACGTCTACTTCTCTCAATCGTGCACCAGGTCCCAGTAAAAACTTTGTTAGGGGAAAATCTGGATATGTTCCATTTTGGCCAGGAGGGTTTGATGATGCTTCAGTCGAGCTATCCAAGGACAAAATAGCCCTTATGCAATCCAAAGGTCTCAGAACGGTGCCCCCTGGTTTTGAGAGAGGATTACGGCTTCCTGGAGATCCTGTTGAGGAAGACTTGGTGGACATTGGAAATGAGGGGATGGAGCAGCTAGAGCAGCCCGAAGAAATGGTAGGGTTTCTAATGAACTTCTTCGCGAATACAGTCTCATGATCAACCAGGAATCCAAGATCGAGGATGAGGAGGAAATACCACTGGATCAATCCAAAGAAGTTGACGACCTTTTACCGACCTCAGTCAGTATTAACAAGTGCCTCCTACTACAAATCTCATGGTTCCTTGTTTTAGCGCTCAAATCTCAAGCCTGTTGGATACAAAAAACGACGTCCGAAACGAGCTCTTGTTCAAAAACGCGATTGGGCCCATGTCATTGACGTGAACTTGCCCTTGACCAATTTCCATGAACTTGTGCCTGAAATGGCCCATAAAGTGCATAAATACTTTTCTGTCTCAAGTATACACATTGATGCGGTCCATCTTAGTACCCTTTCGAGCTCGACACATTTCAAAAGCAAGCTGTCTATCATCTTGAAATGGGGGATTCTGTCTTTGTTGCGGCACATACCTCTGCTGGAAAAACTGTCGTTGCGGAATACGCAATAGCCCTTGCAGAAAAACATATGACTAGGTAAATTTCTTTTTGTCGTGCAACCTCTTTGTTCAATGATCTTACCCAAGGGCTATATACACCTCTCCCATCAAAGCGCTATCCAATCAAAAGTTTCGAGATTTCAAGCAAACCTTTTCTTCTTCGTCGGTTGGAATTCTGACAGGAGATGTGCAAATTAATCCTGAAGCAAGCTGTCTAGTGATGACAACGGAGATCTTGCGAAGCATGTTGTACAAGGGTGCCGACTTGATTCGAGATGTGGAATTTGTAATTTTTGATGAAGTTCACTATGTGAATGATGCAGAGGTCTGTCCTTTATCCTTCATAGAACCATACGAAGTATAACTCTTTTCCAGCGAGGTGTTGTTTGGGAAGAAGTCATTATCATGCTCCCCGACCATGTCAATATTATTCTTCTCTCAGCAACAGTCCCAAACACTAAAGAATTTGCAGACTGGGTCGGGTAAGAAGTTCGATAGTGATACTTATAGCCCTGATCTCACCTGAGTTACAGGAGAACCAAGAAAAAGGATATTTATGTTATATCGACACCCCAACGGCCCGTTCCACTAGAACATTACCTGTATGCAGGCCGGGAAATGTACAAGATCGTTGATGAGAAGAGAAATTTCATTGGTCAAGGGTCAGTTCTTTTCTCAAGGGCAAAAGAGTGTTGGGTGACTCAAATCGGTACAGATACAAGGAAGCCGGCGAAGCATTGCGCCGTAAACAAGATAAAGAGCGTGAAGCAGCAGGTTTGCCGCCAGTTCAGCGTGTTGGAGCTCGAGGTGCTGCTCCGGCGCAGCGAGGAGGAAATCAGCGTGGAGGTGGTCCTGCGCGCGGTGGCCGCGGAGCGCCAGCTCCACCTAGGGGTGGCCGTGGTGGAGGAGCACCTCCCAGAACCATGCACACCGCAGCCGATAAAAATCTTTATGTCCATTTGTTAGGACACCTGCGGAAGAAGGCTCTCCTTCCTGTCGTTGTTTTCACGTTTTCCAAAAAACGATGTGAAGAAAATGCCGCTACATTGACGAATGCCGACCTATGTACATCGGTAGAAAAAAGTGAAGTCCATGTCGCAGTGGAGAAGGCGCTCGCACGGTTAAAAGGTCGGTGTTAACCACTGTCTTATTTGGATATCGTGTTGCTCACCTACGGAACCAGCTGCTGATAGGAAACTCCCACAAATTGTGCGAACACGGGATTTACTTTCGCGTGGAATCGGGATACATCACGGAGGATTACTACCTCTTGTGAAAGAGGTACAAGTATAATTGTATTTGTTGACAGCCATGGTGAACTGACATTGAGCCCTAGCTTGTTGAAATCCTCTTTGCCCGAGGATTAGTCAAGATACTATTCGCTACAGAAACATTCGCCATGGTGGGTTTATACGTCCGTATATGTTCTGGTTCTCATTTGTTATAGGGTGTCAACATGCCGGCCAAATGTGTTGTCTTTTCCAGCATTAGAAAGCACGATGGTAGAAATTTTCGCGATATTCTTCCTGGGGAGTACACCCAGATGGCAGGCCGTGCCGGCAGGCGTGGACTTGACCCCACTGGGACTGTTATCATCGTCGCAAATGATAGCCTTCCTGAGGTGAGAAATTCATATCTTTCACAGTATCTTTCACAGAGGTGATGTTTGACGATTATCAGCAAACCACATTGCACACTATGATGTTGGGTACCCCTGGAAAACTTTCATCTCAATTTAGGTTGACTTATAATATGATCTTGAACTTGTTGCGCGTGGAGGCCTTGAAAGTGGAAGAGATGATCAAAAGGAGTTTCTCTGAGAATTCTTCCCAACGACTCCTTCCCGACCAACAAAAACAAGTGATTGAGGTTCGTTCGTCTTTCGAATTCAACGTTTATTCGGTGACCATCTGATGCAGAGTCTAGAATGAAAGGACTCTATCTTCTTTACCTCGGTTGCAGTGCCCGGAGTGCCTGCCAGATATCGAACTTCATTATGATCAAACTCTGAGTATCATAGACAGAAACCGGCGGCAATTAGAATTGGCATTAGGACACCCGCAAGGCTCGAAGATCCTCTCTGCCGGGCGTGTCGTTGTGCTTCGGGATGAAGTCAGTCTTTTTTCATGAACGGGGCCTAATTTACTCAAGAAATATTGCTAGCATTTTCATCACGGGAATATTGCAGTCATTCTCAAACAGGCCCCTGTTCAGACTTTGGACACTGGGTTGTTGGCAAAGGTCAAAACATATTTCATCTTGGCCCGGGTTCATCCTGATACCAAGAGTGGTAAAGAAGGTTGAACTATGTCTCATATCTTTGTGGACGTCTATCTGACATTGGTTCTTAGATATCGAACCTGATGCCCTCTGTCCAGTGTGGCCACTAACACCTGAGACTCTCAAAGTTGAAAATGGCGTTTACGAACTTCGAGCAGTTCCACTTACAAGCATTGCGTTGATCACCAGTCGCATGATTCAGGTAGTCTTTACATCTTAGTCAAATGTGTTTTTCTGAGCGAAAACAGGTTCAAGTGACTGATATCCTGGACCGACACCTGATCTCTCGAATGAAAGAAGCGATCTCGTCTCTTCAATCAGTCCTGGGTGAATGGTCAGAACACGGAACAATACCGGAAGTTGACTGGAGTCGCATGCGTTCCTTGGAGTTCCAAGAAGTCATTCGTTCTCGAGACACGATCATCAAAAAAATGGAAAGCAATCAATGTACCCGATGTCCTGATTTCCTGGATCATGTAATGTCAATTTTATTTGTTTCAAACCACCTTACTAAACAACGAGCAGTATAAATTAGTCCACGGGCAAAAAGTCTTGCAAGCAAATATCGCATTTCTGAAACTCGCCATCTCCGATCAAAACCTGGAACTGATACCTGATTACGAGCAACGCATCGGTGTTTTAAGGGATCTCAAGTTCATAGACGAAAATTCGACAATACAGTTGAAGGGCCGCGTTGCTTGCGAGGTATGACTGTTTCATCCTAATATCATGCAAAGAAAACTCACGAGTGGATTAGATCAATTCTGCCAATGAACTTGTACTGACTGAATTGATCCTGGAGAACACCCTCGCCGGATATGAACCCGAGGAAGTGGTTGCCTTGCTCTCATGTTTTGTATTTCAAGAAAAGACCGATGTTGAGCCTCTTTTGTCCCCAAAGCTAGAGATGGGTCGGGATGCTATTATCGCAATCAATGATAGGGTGGGACGTATCCAGGACCTCCACAAAGTGGCTGTTCAGGAATTCCAATCCAATATCAAGTTTGGGCTCGTTGAGGTTGTTTACGAATGGGCCAAAGGCATGGTAAGTACATTTAGGACTTAGTATCTTGCATGTTGTTGACGTCAATATAGCCCTTTGAGCAGATCACGGCTTTGACGGACGTTGCAGAAGGAACCATTGTTCGCGTAATTACACGCCTTGACGAAACCTGCCGGGAAGTCAGAGATGCTGCTCGGGTAATAGGTGACGCAGAATTGTTCAAGAAAATGGAAGAATGTCAAGTCAAAATCAAACGAGATAGTGAGGTCTTTCTTGCTTTGCAAGTCACTCGACTGACCTTTCGACAGTTGTATTTGCTGCGAGTCTGTATTTTTAAAATCTATCTTACGCGCAACAAATCTTAGGACTTGAGCTCACGTTTGAACTTGGGTATGCGCCCGGTGTATGAGACCGTTTCTGTCTTTCCTTTTTTTTTTCGATTCATGTTTTTCATGGCGCTGAGCGCTCTAATGTGCCATCACGTGGTGTCATTTTATGACGCGTTGGATGTGATTTCCTAATGTGGCCGGTTTCTTTTCTAGCTTCCACAATTACATGGCGACACCTTCAACACCCCTAGAAGACGAAGGCTCTCTGTCTGACCTCTCATCCAACTTCGAGAAAAGAGATACTCCTCTTTCCAAGAGCACACGAAAAAGAAATCGCGAGTCATTAGATGAAAGTTTCGACGAGGCGGTTTGGGATCTCACCGACGATGGCCGGCCAAAAACACGGAGGGTCAACCCACAACGTCTCGCCATACGCCTAGGCCCAGATTTAGTTGCTGAAATGGAAGCATATATTGTTCCAGGTGCCAAGATGCCAACTTTCGCAGTGAGGAAAGATTTCCAAGAGAGATATTCAGTTGACCGCAGACACATCTATGATTACTTCCATTCGCGAGGTACATAACGCTCTCACCAATAACGGCGGGATATCTCATACTAATGCAATAACTGTAGGTTTACGAGTAGCCAAAGAGGATAAACATACCAATTTGATACGAGGTCGCGCACTGAAAGCTCAGGCGCAGGCACAAGCGACACCTAAAGTGAGTAGTTTCTCAATATCACCAAAGAAGAGTGCGCATATACGACGTGTATATAGGACACGAAAGTCACAGTCAAGGAAGAAAGCCCGCCCTGTGATGCTCTCCAGACTCGGCCTTTGCTGGCACCAGTGCTTCCTCTCCCTAAACCCCGAGGACGCGTGGCCAAAAAACCAGCTAAACTTCAAGAGAGAAGGGTAAAAGCGTTGGGCCGCCCTCCAAAAGCTCTATCTGAGCTAAAGAAATCTATCCCGGAGTTCTCTATTCCTCCTGTAACGTCTAGCGAGGATCTTTCTTCTGAGGCCGAAACCATGCTCGGCGCTTCGTCTTCTGGGACCGATACGGATTGGGAAACCTCTATGTCTTGCCCCGAACTCTCTTTGTCCTGCGGTGTATCTGACGACAGCGCACAATGTCTGACATCTGGGGATATAACTGTGGCTGATGACTTTGTGGCTGGTTACTTCGATTCACATGAACAAGCCCAACTACCCTTCTTCGATATCGAAACTATCATACCAATCGATGCAGACCCTTGCGCGCCTGGCGACAAAGATAAAGATGCTTTAACTGAGGCGGAAAGAACCGAACTCTACAATCTAATCGACACCAACATACCTCTTGCTCTGGAGCAATCGGTTGGAACATATCAGAGCTTCATGGCAGAAAGGTCTCAATCATATTTCGATCATCTCCTTCCAGTCTTGAGGCGGCCAAGAGCATCGAGGCTTGTAACAAATGCTGCAACGACAGCTGTAGCAAGTGAACCAGCGCCATCTGCCGAAGTCCTTGATATCCGAAACTGGTTTTGGGATGATCTGGATCCCAACAAAAACAATACCACGGATGCCTACAAATTTACTGAGTCTGGTGATCGTGATAACATAAATCGTGTCGACGATTTGGTTACGAACAACGGTCTCGAGAATGATTCTCTCGAAATTTCGCACATCTCAGCTAGGGCAGCAAAATCTTTCACATCGCAAGGAGATGGAGGCAAGTAATTTCGATCTCAAATAAAGTGAGTCCTTGGCTATATTACCCCTGTGATCCTGGTGATGACGACCAAGTCGAAGAATACATACATAAAGTACGCCAGCGACACCATCAACCCCACATGAAATCTCCTCTCCTGAAGTTACCCCTGCCTCATATGGATCAATATTTTCACCTGCCATGCATTGTGTATTTTCGGATCAGTCTGTTATATGGTCTTTTTTTTTGTTCCAAAGCTCTTCAGTCGTCTCATTTCAAACCCATGCAAATACATCCTCGGCCCTGCAAGTTCCCCGGCGACACCTTCTCCATTCCTTGATGTTCCATCCCAGCGTCATATCAATCTGGATACCAACAATCTTTACGACAACGACATGTAAATGAACTGGATTTGTACTGTAACTCTTCTATTGTAAATCTGTATTGTATAATTGTATTATACGAAATGTCACTTCAATTCGACTCATCAAAGCTAGAATTCATGAAAACGTTGCTAATGGTGGGATGATAGTAGTACAAATGGGCATGTTCGCAGAAAATGAATAGTGAGACTGAGGCAGAACGGTTTCAAAAATAATAATTAATGATATGCATAGGAGCTCGTGCTTTGCCCACATCCGCAAGAACACGTAATTACTGTCGGAGAACCGGTGTTGGGATTTCCCATTGAATATGTTGGGATATATGTTGGTGCATTATTCCTTGAAGGGAATGGTGGGGGGATGTATTGATTGCTTGATGGGCCCATTGTTGTCGCAAACGATGACATCGAAGGGAGGCTAGTGTGAACATTCTTGTTCTTGTCCGATCCAGTGGAGTTCGGCTGCTTTGAATAAGTGGAAAATTCGTCACATGCGGACGCCAAATGCGAAAGTGAAATAATCGGTATTCGACGAGAAGGCCGGGGTTGATGGAGCTTCAGGGGAGGTTGGTCCATTGTGGGTGGACACGATGATGATGTTGGTACTGGATCCGGAATAACGGCAAACGAGGCAGTGGCAGATAGAGGAGAAGACGAAGTTGTAGATGAAGGGGAGAGCCCGAAATTTGAGAGTGTTTTAGGATTTTCGAAAGGCGCAGACTGGGGATATGACGAGTATCCATTGCTTTTATAGGTCGTGTCGAACTCTTCATAACGTTCGAGAGGGACAGAGGGTGACTCGGCGGCTCTTTGGTGAAAATTATTCCAAGTACAATTGGTATCAATCGGGGCTATAGTGGGGCGCAGTGCTTGCTCTGCACTATTGGATGAGGCCTGCCATCGTGTGGGCAAGTAAGGTGGATCGTTTGGAGCACATGCCGACTCAGGTAATTGCCATGACGTCTGCCAGTCTTGAGGGGGAGGAGTGGATACCATATTTAAGGAGGTGGCAGAAGGAGGAGAGGGCCAACTTTGGTCGTAATATAGCTCTGGGAGATCGCTGGGCATATAGGTCTGTGAAGAGGGTTCTGGGAGCTTTCTCGTAAGCGCGGAAGAACTCGACTCTCCGGACTTGTACTGGTAGGAAAAATTCATCGGGGAATCGTGATACACTGGACCTGCAGGATATGCGGAAAATAGGGGGTCACTGCTTCCCTGAAAGTGGGACATCCTCCGGATGTAAGAGATGCGGTAAGGGAGACGAAGCTAGTAGATGGGGGGAAAGGAAGAAGGCGAGAAAGGGTAGCCACTGTCGCCTTTTATCTGCATCACGTAGTCCTGGAGCCCGATAGTTCTCTAGCCTTCCTGTGCCCAGCCACAGGGACATGTGTTATATTGGCGAGTTAATTATATGGCGAATAGACAAAGGGAGATCAGGTACGCCACGCCGTTGATGGCCATACTTGGGTTCAGCCATGCCATTGACTGCGGTAATGACGACCGGGGGCGCTAAGCTTTCGCCGAAACATGCACCATCTTTCAGATCGCAGGACAATCGCAAAACCGGAAACATCTGACACAATGGACCAAGAGAAAGCTATATCGAGACGATCAGTTAGGCAGCATAGGGAACTCGTGTTAGAAACCAGCCTGGAACCGTTGGATTGAAGGCTCATCGGGAGTCAGAAGGAGCGATATCGCGTCCTTTTGGCAGGGTCTATCGTAAGTGCAGAAGAACCTTCTTATCCACGTTCTTGAAAAAGCTCTGTGCCGCATTGCTGCCAACCCGATCCAAACCTGTACATATCACGTATCACGAGTCCATCAGCAACATACCATTCATTCGCAGCCTTTTGGACCCACTTTCCATGCCAATTCCGGCCTCTCACGTCGGGTATCTCGACGTACATCATGTCTGGTTTAATTCGTTCAGCCAAGTCAGTTTTGGGTTTGCGAAACACCGAACCATCACCTCTGTGGCATCTCAATCCCCCGATTCTGAATCATCCTAACTGCCCTCGAAATTTTCGTGAAAATTTTCACAGGTACTCGTATCAAACTCGTATTCATTATATTGCGATTTGATATCATCGATATAGGCTTTTTCAATTTGGACCCAAGGAAAAGCTGAACTCGTCACATATGACCAGGTTCAGGCTGTCGCTCGTTCGGGTGAGGCGTTTCCTTGTATACAAAGCAGTGAGGGGGTGGCATGGCAAGATATCGTTGCCCTCATCTGCCCTGTTGCATGAAAGCAAGCGGCATAATTGTCATATTGAATTGATGTCTACCATCCAAATTTGGGCTCCTATGATGCAAGCCTGACATTATCGGATTCGAAACTCGTATGTGTGGCAGAAGGTCAAGGACGGGTGCCCAGAGGGAACAAATTGATTATATCTACTCCCCAGGTTCGGTTGGGGCCATATAAAGCCTCCTTGGATAGTGAACCGCCTTCCTTCAGGTTTGTTTGCTCGTGTCCACTACTCCAAATGTTGACGTTGAATCCGAGTTGACCTCTACCTCCACCACACCTGTGTACGAGCATCCATTTTAAGGACACCTCACACAGGGTATTTTTGCTTGCGAACTTCAGAACATAAATAAATGACATTCCCACCGCTTCCTGGTGCTTCGAATTACTCTGCTGAAAGCAAAATGGGAATGGCGTGGTGGTCGACATCTGCTTCCATCACTTATAAAAGATCCTAACCATGGGCACGCGATTGATAAGTCCCGGATAAACGTCCGCCGTTGCTGAGCAAGATTGACACCCCTCAGTTCATTCATTGAGGTTAAGGAAATATATACAAAAAGTTTTAATCGAGTTACAGAGCATACATATGAGCTGCGAACAATACATACGCATGCCGAGTGTCCGTTAATGACAGGTTCAGGACTTCAGGTCAGTTGAGCTAGTTGAATAAGACTATGTTCTGTGTCTATATAGCATCCTCAGGTCCGATTGTTGCGTGTGGACTGCGTCGCGGTACAACGGCCAAGGCCCTAAGTCCAGTGATCCTCAATTTTACCAGAGCCAAGGAACAAATGGATACGGCCACTGGCCCATATGACCAAAACATTCAGTGAGAGGAAAATTCTGGAGAACCTTGAGTGACAACAATTCAACCGAGAGGTCTTCAATGCTCCCGGATGTATGTCAACAGGGCGGACAATTTCTTCTCGGCGAGGGCAAACGGGAGTCACATTTTCAAGAGGGAGGGTATTTACCGGTGCTAGTGAAAAGAAAATCAAACCATCGTACTATCCAATACCATGATCATCGGTCAATCAGGCTGTCTTGGACATCCTCACAAGAAATGGATGGGCGTCCGTGGTTTTGGACCTTTTGGTCGGAAATCTCCTCAGCCAATCCTTCAAGCCGTTTGCATATGCATTTTACGTGGTACAAAACGAAAACAAAAATTTACAATCCACACATGACACCCTCCACTAAAACTTACATAGTAAATACAAGTCCTCCATCAGCGAACGACATCCTCCGGGACCAGGAGATTGAAGCCATTTTTCAATAGAAATCTTGCTCCTCGTCGTTATCGAAAAAGGCTCCAGGAATACGTCGGGGCATCGACCGTCTGGGAGGTTCCTCCCCTTCGAGGCGTTTCTTCTCTACCCAATCTTCCAGCGCTCTTGGCAGTTTTGAAAGCCCCTTAAATTCATGTCGAGCTATGACCGTGCCTCCTCGAGCATTTTCCCATCCAGCACTCATAATAACAGGTTCCTGCATTCATCATTAGATGGGGTTAATAAGTGCTGAGAACAGAAAATCACATACCTGTGAGTGCCAACTGACATCACGAACGCAGCCGTTCGAGTTCGTTTCAGATGTAGACGACGGCTCGGCTCCAGAAGGAGAATAGGACGCTGGTAATGTGTGAGAGCGCCTCAGCACTTCAACAACCCGTCCATCAAGGGACCAGATCTAAGGAAGAAAAGTACTGAGAAAAACGATAGATAGGTTTACAGGAAGCAAATATATTCACATGTATGTTTCCATCCGCTGAACCAGAGTAAATGTACTGCGATCCAGTGGATTCTGCAGGACTGAAGTGACATCTAATGAGGGTACGAAGGACACTATGTCCTCTGAATGTCATGACACTGCAGTCCTTGGGGTGTGCCAGATATAGGGGTTTGGGGTAATAAGGATACCTAGTAACAGAATAAACGTTAGAATATCATCCTCGTAACAACAGGGAAGTGAAGATGAAACCTGTAATCAAATTCGGGAACTCCATAATAGTGTCTATCACGCTGAATTTCATCGAACTCAGCACTGGTTCGCATTTTCCTGAGATCCCATAACCGAGCGGCCTGGTCTTTACCGTTGGAGACAATATATCTCCCATCACCTTTAGCAGAAACATAAGTGATACCCTCAGTGTGTCCAACCAAAACACCCGACGGTTTGCGAGATGCCCCCAATGACCGACGGTCCCTAAGATTCATCAAGCCGTTAGGGCGTCATCCACAGTTATTTAAAAACAACGATCATACCAGATTTTGATAAAAGTGTCATCAGATGCACTGACGAGAACATTTCCGGATGATGTGTCCGCCCAACAGCAACTATTGACATCATCCGAGTGAGCTGAGATCTTCACGGTTCTTTTGTTAGCCAACAGATCGTAGACTGTTTTATGGCGAAATTTCAGCCTGAAATATCCTTCTGACCGTCGGGGAATTGACGTACCGAATATCTTCCCACTGCCACCAGCGACCACCTCATTGCCATCAGCAGAAAACCTACAACTCCAAATCCCGAAGCTTTCGCCAAATCCGTGGCCGTAATTGCGAGGGTGGGGATCAGCGAATGGTATCGGAACTTGAACTGAACCTCCTTCAGGAGATGTACTTGTCATGTAAACGGTGGGCGTCTAGTTGACGGGATCAATATACGAGAGGTGTTGGTTCCAATTCCAATGGGGATACTTACGATGGAGGAATAGATCATTCTCAACACAGAGCAAATATTTCAGCTCAATTCAGAAACCGAGTTGAAGTTCCAGTACCTTTCATTGTCTGGAGACAGATTAGCATCCGTAATTGTCCAACGACCGGGATGTCCTTGTATAACCTTTCTCAGAGGCATCCGCGTCACGAGACTGTCAATTCTACTCCGCCACTGAGCCCCTGCTGTAATCGGAGGGGCTTTCATGTCGAAGATGTGAAGTTGGAAGTCTACCCAAACCCAGTTCAGTCCCAAATCTAAGTGCAGGACGGGGAACCGACCTTGAGCGCAGGTGTAGAAAAAAGAGGAATCTGCGATAGAATAAGAGCTTGAGCATAAGAGAAGTCAAGATCCACGCACCTTTGGAAAATTGCGCTGTATACACATTAGCATCGTAAGTTGCGACTGTCGTCCCATGGGTATTAGGGACAAGTTTCTGTGGAGATATAAATAGATTCGATGAGTAATCCACTAGAAAGGGGTCAAACATACATTGAGGAGATCTTCACGGTCAAGTTGTGGTATTGGCCGAGTCCCTCTGTCAAGAACTGTTCTAGCAATATTAGGCCTGTTTCTTTGAGCACGGTCCTTGACCCCAATTCTTCCGAAGTCACCACTGGCCAACAATTCTACGCCTTCTTTCTGTGGGGTTGTAACTAGAGGAAAGAGCCTTCGCCCACTCGATCGGGTTGACCCTCTGGACCTATTTCGATTCGGAGGGATATCTTCGTCATCATCCATATAGTCGGCATCTTCCTCGTCTTCGTCTTCGTCGTCTTGAGCATCTACGTTCACCGAGATTGGATACGATGACCTTACACTGAGAATTCGTGCCACGTCTCGCAGAGTTAATTCTGACACCCTCATATGAGTATTGCCTGAATTATCGGATGAATTATCTGGATTGCGTCTGGATTGACTGGAGAAAATGGCTGTAGAGATAACGATTAGACACATAGAGAAGTGTTGTTCCGTAAAGGGCTTACCAGACAATATATCTTGCAATCTGGTGCCCTCATCGGAAAAATGGGAGTCCGAGGATTGGCGATGGTTACTGTTATTGTCCCCATTACCGTTGTCTGCCATGGTGGGGGGAGTAGTGAGAAGTGAGCAGATTGCTGTGGCACAAATGGGACCTCATCTGGGTGCCGCCTTATGTCACCGTCTGTCGTGGGATCGAGCACTCAGCACGTTCAAGCCGAGTGACCTCAATGATGGCCGTCGCCAAGCCGGGAACAAGCCGGCAAAAACAAAACGTGACCGGGGTGGCAATCCTGGTATTTCTGAGAAATAGATGTCTAAGGCGACAGAATTTCTACAAGTTTCGTCTGCCATTAGCATCGAAGAATATAACAGCACACATAACTCTGCAGGCGAACTAGACAGAGTGTCTTTATTTTTATTATCCATTTACATGTTTTTTTTTTGCCTGATCTAACACGTGGTCTATAGTCACAGAGTGATTGTTTTCGTCACGCTGTCACTTTCGCACTTCAAAACCTGACGCTCACTCTATCATACAAGCCTAAGGAGTGCCCATGCTCCTTCATTAAATCATGATCTCTCCAACAATCACAATCACTTCAGACGAAGTAAACTGTCTTATTTACTCCTACTTTCAAGACTGCGGTAAGTTTTTCCATTCCCATTCGCCAGAACAACATTTAACGTTCGCGCTAGGCTTCAACCATTCCGCGTTCGCACTCAGGAATGAAGCTCGCTTGCAAAATTCTCCCTTATCCCAGAAACACATTCCACGCGGAGAACTTGTGGAATTGCTCAGCAAAGCTCTTTTATACCTCGAAGTCGAAGCGCACTGGCGAAATGACAGTCTTACCACTAACTGCAAGAACGGTTTCTCTCTCATTGACCAGCATGTTTGTTCCCTCGACGATACGCAGGAAAGAGCAAGCTCCGTTCAGGATAACAATATGGATATTGGTGATACTGACTCAATATCAACTCATGGAATGGCTCTTTCAACGTCACAACATCCATACACCGCCTCACAGCCGAAAGACTCTCTTCCTCCCAGAAACGGCGACACAAAGGCGCACAGTCAAAACCAGTATAGCGACAGTCCAAATCAACTACTTGCGCCTTCTTCAGATAATAACGTAAAACGGAAAACCTCACCAATTCCTATTGATGGTCATGTGGAAAAGCGTGCGAGACACGCCTCTGTCGAAATGGATATCGATGACCAGTCGGAATGTCCGTTCGTTTATAAGCTGACATATTTGGATTATAAATTCATCAATTTGTATTATAGCTGCACGGTCGACACCTCACGATCCTATTCTTCTGTTGGAACCCACTCGGGCGCTTACACGTCCAGAACCTCGCCCTCGCGGCCCAGGAGACAATACAACAGATCCTCGTGTTATGCTATTACTTCCTGGACACCAGAGCGAGGTAATGAAAGTTCCACGCACACCACTCATACATGCACTAACGGTATACAGGTGTTTGTATGTGCGTTTAACCCGAAAAGACACAACTTTTTGGCGTCCGGGTCAGTCACGATTGTATTGTTTTTTTTTCTCTCCAGTTATAACCTATGAGGTCTTTCATGGAATATAGGTCAAAGGATGCCATTGTTAATCTATGGGATCTTCCAGATCCACCGTCGAACTTCAATGAATTCTCAGATTTACCCGGAAAGCCACTCATGCTGGACAACGTCTCAAAAGCCGTGCAAGGCGATCTCACATCTTTGAATTGGAACCCAGAAGGCACACTGCTCGCCATTGGATCATATGATTCAGTCCTTCGGGTTTGCACGAGTGAAGGTGACGTTTACTTTTCACATCCCCAGCATCAGGTAGGTTATTACCTTTCTTTTCATTTTCAGTATCTTACTGGTGATGCCTTGTATTGAGAAGGGCCCTATATTTTCAACTCGGTTCTCGAAGAATGGAAACTGGCTGATAACTGCTAGTTTGGACGGAACAACATGCTTGTGGGACGTAAAGGAGAAACGTCTATACAGACAGTATCGATGTCATAAAGGTGGCTGTCTGTTTTCGATTTCTCAACTTTGCAGTCTAATGGTCTGGGCTAATGCGTTCTTTTCAGACTGTTGCTTAGATGTTGAGTGGATCGATGATGAGACGTTCGCCAGTGCTGGTGCGGATATGCGTGTATACATCATGCGTATTGACACAGATGAACCGATCAAGACGCTAATGTGAGTCACCATTCGTGTCGACCGAACATGCGTTATCTTAAGCTTCATTTAAAGTGGCCACAAAGATGAAATTAATCAAATCAGAGTCAATCCTGCTGGAACTAAATTGGCGTCATGCTCCGATGATGGGACAGCCCATATATGGAGAGTGGATAATCTCAGTCAAGCGGGAGATACCATTCCTGGGCTTTCTGCTTCAGATGTTGGACTATCTCTGAAAGGCCATACACATTCCGTCAGCACCGTTGGGTGGTGTGTTGACCATCCGGCAGGAACAAATGAACTGATAGCGACGTAAGAGAATGATAAATCTTCCAATCAATTGACCAACTGACAGTGTATTCCAGGTCATCGTTTGATGGTACTGCCCGATTGTGGGATACTGTGACCGGGGACTGTCTGAGTGTCTTCAGGGATCACAAAGGACCGGTTTACTCATTAACGTTTAGTCCTGATGGCAAGTTCTTCGCGACAGGTAGCGGCGACGGGTGGTTGCATATGTACCATACAAGGGTGAGTGGTTTTAGATGCTCTGTACTGCCTCTTTTAATTTCTCTGCCATAGTCATATGGTCGAATATGGTCGTGGTACGCTGGGGCAGAGAAGCCCGGTGTATTCGAGATTGATTGGCAAGAGCATGAAGGGGTTAATCGAATTGCGATGGCGCTTGAGTGCCAGTATGTCGCCGTTTTGGATGTGAACAAGCTCGATGCCTTCCGCAGTGCAGTACGTTTGAACTCGCGGATAGAAGAAGTCGTGTAATGTATGTAAGGACTTTAATAACATTAAAAAAATTGTATACTACATGCATGCTATGGAAATATTCACTTTCAATGCCATGTGAAAAACTTACCGCTTTGAGTTTGAGCAAATAGAAATGGAGTCGTGGATGGACTTACGATCTTGTTCAGGTCCAGTATCGTTCACCATGTTAATGCTTCCCGCTCTACATTCTCTGCTGGTCCAGGTTCTGTCGCCACCACAACTTCACACAGCAGTTCTCCTTACCCTCTCCGGAGAGCTCGTCTCATTCGCAAGCGAGCCTGTTCGACCCAAGGATGACATCCGAATCATTGCAGGCCTCTGTGGTGAACTCTGGCAAGAGACCAGAGAACAGGGCTATGGCATGGTCGACAGTGAGGTGAGTGTTCCATTACGCGTCCATTATCCGCCCCTAACGGGTGCTTGCCATTTAGCTAGGCAGGATCATTGTGCTTCCTGTAGATTGCGACGACGGATCGGAAGAGGAGTTCTCAGAGGATTCTGACCCAGTGTTGTTGATTGCCTTGAATGCGACAGATGCGGCCGAATGGGAGGAATTGTACAACAAGGTCCGCATTTCTTTCCTCTATCTAGCCATACTGGTATTGAACGGATGATTGTCCCCAGGGTACAGCCCTTGCTGCGCACATCGCAAAGCCTCTAAGCAAATTTCATGAACTCAAGAATGCAATCCCATCGTCGCGGGGACAATCAACGGCGACCTCTCCTGCGCCTGTCCGCGCTTGAATCACTTGACCTTCTTCTCTTCACCTTCACATAACTTGCCAGTGTTCCCACTTCCCAACTTCCAGACGTTATTTGAAGTACAACTTTGATCTTTGCTAACTCAATCCATGTCTCCATGCATAGTCGATACCTCTTGCTTTCTTTCATCGCTAATATATCCCACTCTAGACTTATAAAGTAGAAGAATGTATTCATATGTATAGTATATCATTACAATAATTTTACATAATTGCCGGACATCTATGAGCGAATGGATGTGCGCGGGAAATATCGTGTAAACTGTGCAATCCCTTTCTTACCACTACTCTCAGGGTGAGATCCCTCTTCCAAGGCCGGCCTCTCTCTTCCGACACCATTCTTTATTTCGCTCTTTACATGAAATGAGACCGTCGACACTGTATTCAATATTCAAGTCACTTCCAGTCACGAGATGTCCACAACGACGAAAGCTCTCCGCCTTAGCTCAACAGCTAGAACAACCAACGAGATCGCGACCAGAACCCCTTCCCATTCAACACGACCCTCCGACAACACGTCAAAGACCTGACCCATACCTCCTTGTAGCTCCAGAAATCACCCATGTACGAAAAAATATGCTCAACCTTCTTGGTTCAGCACATCCTGGTTTGGCAGAAATGGCCGAGTACTATTTCCTCCATCCGTCAAAACAGCTGCGGTCTCTCCTTGTCTTATTGTTTTCACACGCGACGAATGGCGTCGGTCAAAATTGGGAGCAAAAGCATTGGGATGCTGCCTATGAAGCAACTTCAGGTCAATTAGAGGTGCTGGATCGCCCTTTGAAACTGCCAGACGTGCTCCACGAGTGGAACCCCAATATGCCGGACCACACAAAATCATTCGAGTCTGTTTTTTCCCTCCAACAGCCAATACCTCAACCAATACCGCCTCCACGATCTCCTCTCCACCATGATATCCCCCCGTCTCTCATCTCGCCCCCGTCGCTGCTACCCACTCAACTAAGGCTGGCACAGATCGTAGAAATGATCCATGTCGCGTCTTTACTCCACGAAACCATTGCTCAAAGTCCGGAAGAAGAAAAGAAAGGTTTCGGGAACAAGCTCTCAATTCTTGGCGGTGACTTTCTCCTTGGACGCGCCAGTACGGCTCTATCGCGGCTTGGGGAGAGCGAAGTAGTGGAACTCATTGCCAGCGTGATTTCAAATCTGGTTGAAGGCGAATTCCTAAGCTTAGGGTCCGTCAAGACGCCCGAACTAGGCATCCTACAAGGACCTACAACTCTCTCGGCTGCGTGGGAACTTTATTTCCGAAAAACGTATCTGAAGACGGCGAGCTTGATGGCGAAGGGTGCCCGTTCCGCTGTTATTCTAGGAGGCGCCACGGAGGGTGATATTCGGAAAGAAGTGGCGTATGTGTATGGTCGGAATTTGGGAATGGCGTACCAGGTGAGTGGTTTCGAGGAATAACTTTCCCAAATATGGGTGCTGACCTACAACTCTAGCTATCGGAAGATGCAGAGGGTGTACAAGATATTCAACCAGGTCTTGTCACAGGTCCAGTTCTCTTCGCAGCGGAGGAATGCCCTGAGGTACTCCCTATAATTCAGCGTAATTTCTCGTTGCCCGGAGACACCGAACTGGTGAGAGAAAAATGTTCATGCAACAGTCTGTTTACTCATGAAAATGTTCTTTTATTAGGCATTACGATATGTTCAAGGCACTTCAGGTGTTGAACGTACTGAACTTCTTGCAAAAGCACACGCAGACAAGGCTCGGGAAGTGCTCTGTCTGCTCCCTGATAGTGACACAAGACAGGCACTGGAGGCCCTCACCGACATCGTTACCAAACGTACATGGTAACGTCTTCCACACTTCATGGACCTGAGTTTCTTGTACCACTTAGAGAAACGCTTTCACTTTATTTTATTCATAGATTACATCGCATACATCTCTATCTTCTCATAATCTATAATTGCCAGGGAAAACATCAACCTGTCACCTACAGCTGGGCATTTTCCGGCGTGCGGCCTCCATGGTGTCGATACCACTGGCGTCTCATCCCGCGGGCTAGCATTCTTGGTGGCGCTGTGTCAATTCTGCTCAGCGATCTATCCTCCCTCTTGCTCTTTGTGTTGTTGAAAGTCCAATCTCGATTTCCCCGCACTGGCCACTTGCATCGACTTGTCACCCCGGTCTGCATCACGTCAAACCCATCGTCATTAAGCCGTAGCCGCAGCTTGGTGGCAGGTTGGTTGCTCATCTGTTTTGTTGTCGATCCGGTTTGGCATCGACGGAGATGTGTGAGCTGTAAAGATCCAGCGGCGGCGATGCACGGGAGTCTCGGGGCAAAACTCTTTCCAGATTGACCAGAGCCTTTTGCGCTGCGTCATCACGCGTTGTCTTGTGGTATTTTTCGATTATATCTACGGCCTTCAAAATCAAGGTCGTCTCGGTCAGCGCCCTGGTGAGGCTGAACAGAATCTCCATGATTCCTTTTGGAAGTTTCGTAGACCAAGTTGCCGTCAGTTCTACTGACTCTTCGAGATAATTGACCAATCGTTCCTGGGACTCTTTATTGACTGGAACCTGTGAATTCACCCTAATAAATGCGCGGCGGAGGGTATTGAAGACTTCGTGAGGCAGGGTGTCTGAGTCCATAATCTGTCGGATGTATTCCAAAGCAAGATTGAACCCTGCTTGATTGAGGGTCGACTGGAAATCCTTTACTAGCCGAAGATTTGCTCTGACGAGCTCCAAGTTGACAAAAGATGAATTTGTCACCAGAGTCGGTAAGCGTAGGTGGTGATGTGCGATGTCTTCTAACATAACGTGAGGAAATGGGGTTGTAATGGATTTGGATTGCGATAGGTATCTGGTGAGGACTCGTGACTTAATTTCGGAAAGAGCAATGATATCGGTGGGGCTCTTTCGATGCAGATATGTGTAAGAATCTTCCAATGTGAATGTATCCCATTGACCGGTTTCCAGAACCCGCAACAATTTTTCTTCTAATGCCTGAGACCGATCCATTTGCATATCCAAGAGGCCCCTTGAGATGACAACTGAGGCCGAGAGGATATATTCGTGGATAGAGGGAACATTTTTGGATGCGTTGAACAAAAGATCCAATGTATCTTCCTTGAATAGGAGGTTTTGGCGAAATTGTATCAACTCTGTGGGCGTTGTTTTGGGTATAGAAAGCATAGCGAGTGACCACATCGCCTTCAGACAAGTGACTGCCCTTTTATGAGCCACTGACGGACTTAGGTGGATGGGGGTACAGGTCGCAAGTAGTTTTGGGATACGATACCCCAAGTTAATGGAGATGTCTTTGTGTTTTGTGAGGTCAACAACAAGGCGTTTTGCACTGTAATCCAATCCGGATATGACAGGTGGGAGAGACTCGACGAATAATTCGAATTCGCCGTCTTTTCTGAGTGCGTTGATCGTCCAGCACATGGCCTTCAGGTCGCGTTGATCGCGTTCTGGTGTGATATCCATAGCGTCGATTTCTCGAGCTTCCGACATGGATGAGGTGATCTCCACGATATTACCGTCAGCATCGTGTCGATATAGCAGATGCATTCTTTGCATGAGAGCCCAAAACACGGTAGAAATCGGGGTCCAATATGGGCAGGAAAGTTGAAAGACTGGGACAATGCTAATGAGAGTGTACAGACTGCAACAGCCGACTAGCATGGCTGACATGAGGTATGCAAGCCCTGCGTTGATGGGAATGAGAAAGGCAATCAATCCAGCAAGGAAGAGAAAAAGTGAGGTGTGGAGAAGCATGGGGATAGTCTCGACGATGGCGTTCATTCTGTATTTTTTGATTCCTTGGTGAAGGTAGGCGCTCAGGCGAGCACGGTCTTGAGGAGCAGGCCTGTTGCTCATGGCTTGAAGATAACGTCGCGTCCATTGCTCCACCAACGTGGCCGACAACGCGCAGGCCAAGCTAAAAGCGAGACTGAGAAACCATAACACGTTGCAAATTATCACAGACAAAGGGGGGGAAAACCCTTGATGTTGCGTATTGAGAAAGGAAGGATGGTTGAGAACCGAGGTTTCATTGAGGACTGAAGAAAGTTGTGTTGATATTTGAGACAGTAGGAGAATAGTCGGACTTGTCGGATCTGGATTGAGGGATTTGTAACTTTCAATGATAAACGCTGTTAGGCTCGCTGAGAATAATCCAGCCTTGCCAGAGGGGGTAAGCAAACATTATTGAGATGGAATCGGTTGTGACTTACAAAGATTAATATCGCGTCCATGTCTCCCTTCCAGTTATGTGCCATTGCTCTGTCATCGTTCTCAGACTTCATGAGGTATGTTGACCAGAGATTGGCCGAGGAAGGGTCATCTTGGTAGGAGGTCTGATACGCATCATCTAAACGTCCACTCCTAAGGTTTCATGGCCACGTCTAACGGCTTGAAAACAGACCTGTTTTTCTGTCCAACATAGAGTAGCTGAGGAAACAGCGAGGCTGAACACTTGCCACGAGGCCAGAGTGAATTGACCACTTCGAGTTAGTTCATCATGATCAGGCCTTCAAATCGGACATGAGAAAATCGCGACCCAAAAATTGTCCAAATTAGAACACTTGTCGGCTGTGGGTTACATCGTGAAAACAGGGTCTAATAAGCTCACAAGAATTCAAAGATAAAAAACCTCAGGTTCGTAATTCGAGTCATCAGGAGGCACCTTGGGTCGAGCGATGATTGTTGGGTTATGGTCCCTGTGGTGCTATTTAAAGAGGTTCAATCGTTCAAAAGGTCGATTTGAAAGGTGTTAAAGAGTGTATGCTGGTGACACAATGTCATTAAGGAGGGAGGGACGAAATATATGAGAGATGGTAGAGTAGGCAATGACAGTTCAGTGGTATGTTTCCTTGAGGTCGGGGTCCCGGCAGCCCAGCGATGTTGAGACACTGGTCACATCTCCCAATCCCCTGAAGCAGAGTATAGCAAAAAGGACAAGAGGAGGAGGAAAAAAGACTGGAAACAGCATACTACAGGTTGTGCAGAAGGAAGGTGGCTATGAAGTAGCGTGAGGGTGGACAAAATTCAAACGTATCGCAAATCAAGATAAAAAAAAATGAGCGACAAAAAAGAGCAAGGGATGGGGGTACAAAACGAGAGAACGAGGTGTGGTAGTAGGGGCGCTGGGTTATGTTAGATAGATAGAGATTCGCCGGCGGTTTTCAATTCCTGGTCTAGAGTTTGAGGTTTGGGCCTTTTTTCTGGAGCACCAAAGTTCAGGAGTTTGGGTCGAATGTCGGACGGAGTAAGGTCATCGTCTTCGTCACCACTTAACGAGGGCGAGCGTTCCAACCTGCCACGGGGAGCGGCTCTCTTCCCTTTGACCTGACGTGATTCGGGGAACAGCAATTTCGGGGTACAATTGATGGCGGGGGAATAATCTGGATCGTCAATGGGCAGTTTTGAGGCAGGGGGAGGAGAATAAGGTCTGCCTTCTCTATGATTGTAAAGAGGGTTCTGGTATACGCGACGAACACCACGGAAAACATATGTAAGAGTAGGCCTCTCTGTTGTCGGAGACTCGGGTGATGAATCTAGATTGATATCGACATCCCCAACCTGCTTTTGAGGTGTGTCCAAAAAAGGGTTATTGGGAGAGTCCCGAAGGGCCGACTGCTTCTGCAATCGCGTTTTCGGTGTAAAAAGTGGTGAAGGCGACGCGGTAGGTGACGAGTCGCTGAAATTTGGTGATACCAAGACGGTCGATTTCCGATTTGAAGGCGGGGGCGAGACAGGTGCCACATTGACTGGGACTGTGGTTTGGCCAATCAGTCGACGATAGAGTAGCGGAACGTCCAGCTGCTTCGGCGCACTGGTGGTGGTCTTGGAGGATGTTGCACTGGTTGTTTCTGGGTTCAGACCTGCTGATCCACCGAGCCAAAACGCGTCTTCATTGTCCTCTACTGCCTCTCCCATCCGTCGCTTCTTGTTCGACGCGTGCATGGCTTCTTCCTCATCATCACTCGATACCGCAACATCGTTGTCTGTGTCACTATCGCATGATCCCCTCGACCGTCCACGAGCGTGTTTATGATGTGTTCTGGGAGGTGTGGGCAAGGATGCTGTCGATGCTGACCGTTTCAAAGGTCGGCGGACTGGAGGCGATGCCAGTGGCATTTGGTCATCCATTGGGCCTCTAAATTTCGCGTATTTTGACTTCCAGTGGCTCTTTGTTATGAAGAAAATAAAGAAAATACAATTAGACGTGATTCAAAGATAAAGGGATTGGGTCGCGCAGGATGGTTCGGGGAAGGCTGGAAGGGGACGTGTGTTGACATCTGTTGACTCCAGGTGACCTCATTACCAAATTAGCCGGGGCCCCGGCACCCGGTTTCTGTTTGCCGAGAATGAGTGGACAAGTTGGGAGTTCTTGCTTGTTTGACTTCCATGTTCTCTTCTAAACAGTCATCCTCTTCGCGGTACCCTTTCTTCTGGGCTGGTATATTTTATACCCATAACTGCCAGTAATGTTAGCGCGCCTTTCTCTCACGACGGCGCGATTTGTCGATGTCTGTTTCGAACCATCAAGTAGAGGTTCAAGTTTCTCCGCACATGAGGACGACGAGGAGAGTGCATTGGTATGTCCCCACTACACACCCTCGAGATAGTAGCTGATGCCATTATCAGGTTGTAGATCTCCATGCATTGTCTTTACTCTTTCCTCAAACTCCTGAAAAGATATGGAAGTCTATCACCGCATATGGGAGAGCAGTCTCTCCTTTATATACAAACTTTCACGATGCCTTGGCCAGTGACTTCCAGAATGTCACGAAAATACTATTGGAATTGGAACTGCACAACGAAGAATCTCTGGAGAACGCGCTGGTATGTAACGAGCAAAGATTATCTCATACGGGCAACTCATTTGTCCACTAGCCTGTCGGTTTGATGGATGAAGAAATTCAAAGCAACCAAAATGCAGACATCGTTCTCCCAATAGAACCAGTCGAAGAAAAACCTCCACGGAAGCGTCGGAGATCGTCCCAAGTGAGCCTTTCCGATCCTCATAGTAATTGTTAACTTAACAACGACATAGGCCAAGTCTACCATAGTGATCCCCAGTACACACCCTTTAGCTCCATCCATTATAATCACTTTAGCCCCCACTCAACGACACGAAACATCCTGTCGTATACCTTACCAAAATGGCGCTTTCGGAAACCTCCTCCCAGTTCCTTGTCACCCCGTCTTCAACAAAAATCACCCTCCTTTGGTCCAACGTTTTATGTTGCCCAAGGTCGAATGGAAATGGGATAACGGACGTTGGGAAGCCATACTTCCCTCATTAGCAGAGCAGCAGGAAAGGAGTCTATTTTCACGTGCAATTTCGTCAAGGAGGAAACCATGCCGATCGCATTGCACGTCGTCAAGATAATTACGACTCAACGCTTGCAGTAAAACGCGTCACTCGGCATTTACATACCAGATACATCATTATCCATCATGCAAGATATCTTCAAAATACCATCTTTGTATCATCACCATCACAAATCCATCGCATCTACGCCCTCTTTCTCATTCCTTCCTTCTCATTCCTTCTTCAATCATTGGGTTTTTGGGGGCGAAGATTTATGACATCGCTTTTCGGCTCATTCTGTACTTTACGTGGATTTCTAATATTCTCTATATACATCTATGATACTTCAAACCTTCAATGCGGTCGTGTAAGATATTTTTGTAGAAGTTTACTCAGCCTTGTAAATATATCAATTCTCGATTTGTATTTTGCCCAATCTTGCAATCTCTCTTATTTCCAGACGTGCCACGGTCAAGTCGGTTTTGCTTGTATTGCTCGAACTTTTGATTCTGACTCCAAGGGCTTGCGAAGGCCAGACCAAAGGGCAGACGGTAATTAAAATGCGTGTCACGCTAAGCAGTTTGAGTATGGAAGTCACGTACACGTGTAGAATCGTCAGTCGTGACTCTTCCCTGTTCTGTGACACGCAGCAGAATTAGCCTGGTTGGCTGTGGGTAACCAGTGTGGGTCTTCTATAACACCTCAACGACTTCGCCAACCAAAGAGAATGCTGAGGGCGCTCTTATATGCATATGTCATTGGAGGTCTCACATTCATCCCCTTACTCATTGGCATTGTTATCTTTATCACCGTCTACACCTCTGTCCCGGTTGGGGAAGATGCCGACATCACTAAACAGACCAAGAAACGTCTGGAGGCCACAAACGTCGATGGAGAGGAGGACACCCAAGAGGCAACGGATACTAGAGATGTCAATGACATGCCTCGCACTCGGAAAGGGTGGCTCACCATGAGACGAACCTTTGAAGAAACCGTCGGCGACAGCGGCTACGTCACTCTGGTTCGGTCGTTCTTGGATTCGAGGTCGAAAGATCCCAAGAGGTCACGTCCGAAGGATATGTGGTATGTTGTATTGAAGGGCAACGTGCTTTATCTCTATGAAGACGAGGATATGTCGGATTGCGAGGCGGCGGTGGAGCTTAGCGGACACCAGGTCGTGATCTACCCTGAAGAATTGCCGGACGGCGAACTTTTCGCGAGACGGAATGCTATTTGTTTGAAGCCCAAGGTCTCCCAGTCCTCTGGTATGCCTAGCGTCACGAAGCAAATGGCTTTGGAGAAAGAGAACATCGAAGAGAAGTTGGAGAGTTCTTCGGCGAGCGGGAAGAAACGAGAGGCACAGAAGGAGAATCTCGTAGAAATAGAGAGGTCAAAAGATGAAGCGCGGAAGGAGGCTTTGGACCCATCGACTCCCTGGTTCATATTTGTTCGATCCAACATCGAGATGGAGGATTGGTATTTCTCATTGATCCACGCTTCGGAACATCCAGCTCAGACACCGACCCTCTCTCCCCTGAGCGCCATATTCGACGTATTGGATATGAGCCATCTCATTTCGACATTGGACGCACAGCCGGACGTGATTCCAATGCGGTGGTTGAATGCACTCCTCGGCCGTATATTCTTCAGTCACTATCGAACACATAATTTGGAAGCCTATATTATCGGAAGACTGATGAAGAAACTTTCGAAAGTCAAGAGGCCAGCCTTCCTCACGGAGATTGCAGTCACTCAGGTTTCCGTGGGCAATAAAGCACCCATGCTCAGCAAACCGATGTTGAAAGAGCTCACGAAGGAGGGTGACGCGTCGATTGAGGTCCATCTGCAGTACAAGGGCGAAGTACGCATCACAGTCCAGGCTACAGCGGTCATCAATCTCGGAGCTCGGTTCAAATCATATACGGTCAAATTGGAGCTTGCCGCCGTTCTCAAAGAGCTGGAAGGAAACCTTTTGATAAAAGTCAAACGTCCCCCAAGCAATCGCATTTGGTATGCATTCACCCAGACACCCCGTATGGTCCTGGAAGTCGAGCCTATTGTGAGCGACCGCCAACTTACTTGGGGCATGATCCTCAGCACCATCGAATCGAAATTCAAGGAAATTGTAAGCTCCGACCATTTTTTGAATTCTTTTCATGTCCATTTACCGAGGGTGTGTTTAGATCCAGGACTCAGTGGTCATGCCCAATATGGATGATATTGCTTTCTTTGAGACTGCACCTTACGAACACCGAGGAGGCATATGGTCGGACGCGGGGCGCAAGTCCCATGTTTGCCCAATTACAAAACCCTCGACGGAAGGAGAGAGTCAAGCAGCTACTCCCGCGCCTTTGCTAGACACTGTATCCCTTTCCGCAGAGTCAGCACCATCTGCAAGCCCTCCCAAAGATACCGAAGAATTTGTTACGGAGCCCCTGGAACGGTCGTCCTCTGCTCCAGCGGAAGTCCCAATGATCTCGACGGACCTTGTGGAAGATGCCACTGATTTGACGCGCGCAAATGCAAAGCGTCGTAAGTAGATTTCGTTGGATCATACAGAACTTGACTTATCAGTGTATATATAGACGACATGGAAGAGTCCACTGCAGACGACAGTCGTGGCCGTACGGCAGAGTCAGAAAGGCAAACGAATCCACGCTCACGGTCCACCCCTAAGCCAGAAAGTGTCCGGTCTGCTACACCTGAACGCCCCACAACTAGCGGGGCTGATGCATCGAAGAAAGATCACTCTCGCCGATCTTCGTCGTCTCACTTTTCTTTCAAAGTGGATCATCCTGGGGAGGATAACGAACCATCTGTGGAAACGAAGTCTAGGCCAGTTACTCCCCGGAAAAACAGTGATGCATCATCTCAGATGGGTCGCTCGCCTAGTCCGCCCTCGTTCTTTTCGACTCTGAAATCAAAAGCGGCTGCCGCGGATAAGCAGGCCATCAGCAACACTGCGAAAGAGGCGCTCCGGAAATGGGGTGCGAATTGGGCAGGTTTCAAGAAAGATTCGACGACGCAATCGAGTAGCGATGATGGATCGCAGATAGGAGCTAGCCCACCGAGATCAAACCTTGTTCCTGACAGCGCCAGTTCGTTTGCGCAGAAGGCGAAAGCTAGTTATGCTGAAGTGAGAGCCGCAGTAGCCGAACGCAAGGAACGAGAGCGGGTTCAGCAACAAGATGAACACTCTGACAATACTTCATCTGGGTCTAATACTGCCCCTCGTGCGAGGGTACCCAGCGGTGGACTTCCCATGGGTTCAGTTTATTCTGAAGCCCCTATCAACCCTTCAATTATAACTTCAGCTGCTCGATTATCAACACCTCGATTAACGACGAAGAAGTCGAGCCCGTCTCTTAGCCGAGTGGAAACCGAGGTAGATGCTCTTGATTTGCCAGAGACTAGCGAGCCGACTGTCAAACACGCACCTATTCATGTTCAACCCGTGGCAAAGACGATGTCGATCCCAGGCATACACGCGAGCCACCGTGGAGAAGTTCAGTCGATGGGACACGTCGCGTCACCGCATCCGTCGCCTCCACCACCGCCGGCACCAACGGAGACTCTGTTGAAGAACCCTGCGATCCAGAGTGTGTATAGATTGTGGAAGACACCGTCTAATCAAGGACATGAAGGGGACCACCGCAACCAAACGGAGGTGCAGGACCAGCCAACCGTACCGAAAGCGCCGGTTCATGATGAAGCTCCGTCTGTGGTCCAACCATCCGCTGTTCCTGTTCCTCAGAACAGTGTGAAGGCGTCGGTACCACCACCGTTGCCCCCACGGTCATCTGTGTTACGGTCCGCGACCATCGTCCCACCGGACACGAGTACGACGGCGTCGCAAACGCTCAAAGAGATCGCAGAAAAAGACTCAACGAAGCGTTCGTCATTGCCTATTAATGAACCACCTTCCATCGTCCCCGAAGCTGATTCTCGGCTATCGGCCGAGGTCTCTGCTGCCAGCGTTGCTGTTGTTGCTGATGAAGCAGAGGTGACGGACGCGGTTTTAGAGAAATTAGACCCGGACGCGAAGGAGGCTACTACTACCCTTCCGTCCAGCTCGGTGAAACCTGATGAAAGCGGTTTGCACACTCAGGCTGTCGGCTCTCCTCCGGCTTTACCTCCTCGTCGAACACAACTCCCTGCTCAAGCTTGATTGATTCTTTCTTTCTTTATGGCATTCTCTTGGAAATTGTTTATTTCATCCACATCGCACACACGCACATGCATACAAACCTCTTTGCACTGTTTTGTTTCTGTACTATGTATTATGCTATTATTACACTTACATTGTATTTTAGTTCAAATTAACATTAACTCTTGGTCGAACCTTTGGTCATCCAACGATCAGGATGACCTTGTGCAAGGCAAGGTACACATCGGGATATGTTAGATGTGGGTGCAGGTTGAGCGGAAAACATGATGATGATGATGTATCATTTTTCTGTATGTTGTCATGCTGACTGTTTGAAACAGCTTGGGGTTCGAAGAACACAGCCCGAAAATATGGCTGGATGGAAGAAGTTTGATAATTTGGTTTGAGCTAAACCTGAACAGAGGGGGGATTAGAAATCTACGAACCAGTTACATACATACGGCGTCTTGGAATCGGAAAAACGGAAGAACTATCGACGGGGGAATTGCTCGATCTTTGAAACATATATCTGTGTCGGCAAAAAGGGGGCAGTCCACAAGTAAGCCAATAGTTATTTTTTTGGATTTGTTTGTGTGAATGGATGAAAGACGGCATGCCTAAATTAGCACAGGAGAAGACAGCCTTCGCGGTGTCTATCATCATATCAAGGGTGTGGATGTAGTCGGGATTGTGGGCACTCTCCTCTTGACTGTCATCCAAACCGCTAGTAGGTAAACACACAGGCGAGGGGCAAGAAGAAGACGAAGAAGACTTGGGGATAGACGCCAGTTGTGGCATTTGTGTGTGAGGTATCCAAGCTTTGACCTTTGGACCATGTGGATGGGGTTGCTGATGCTTTGACCGTTTCTGTGAAAGTGGGAATCCCGCCAGAACGATTTTGTTAACGATTAGACAGGTGCCAGTGTAGAGAAACAGGTTGGGATTATGAGTGTTGAACGTGAAGGTGTAGCAACGGAGGGTGCTAGTAATATGGTGTCGCCAGGGCAAGGAAGGAAGGGCATGCCACTGTCGCTGGTAATCTCACCCAACCTTGACGCCTTGTTGGAGCACGAGGAGCGGAAACGACAGAGACAGAGCAGCGGAACGCCATTATTAACAGAACCACGAACACCGGATTCAAGCCAAGCCAAGGAAGCTGCAGCAGCAGCAACAACGATGGGACCAAGCGTGGAGATACCAAAGGGACTGCCGCCGCCTCCGCGAAGGGGGAAAGGACCCAAATCGCCTATAACGCCGATAGTGTTGGAGCCAGTTGCGTGGGGGATTCAGAATGCTGAGCTCGTAGAGGAGAACGGAGGAGAACGACCGTCGTCGCAATCTAATCCGTACATCAACCGAGCACCGACGTTGGAAGACGTGCTGCAGACGAGCAAAGAGGGGAGGGGACGTGACGGATCAAGAATATTGGTCACAGCAGAGAAAAGGACGCCGCCTGATCGGAGCCGGCAGAGTACACTAGAGTCGTGGATTGACCATGAACAGGCCCCGCTCTATCCAGCCCATCGCCCTCAGATACTACCACTATCATTAGCCCCCCGGAAAAAGGCCCAGAGTCAGTTTTCTCTTTCTTTCTACCGCCCCCACAATTTGAGCCTTACCTTTTACCCCGTCGTAGCTATGCCCCACACATCTATTGCCAATGCCGTCGTCCAAGACTCTCGTCTGGGCCGCACCTCGCCGGTCGTCGCCCCAGAGACCCCATCCAACCTCTGGCGCCGGCGACCCTTGATTTCGCACGCCCATAATTCTTCTGTCTCTTCATCCGACTCCAACAACTCCTCCTCCACACACCCTGCGTCCACGGAGGAGAACGGGCCTCGCATCAGCATCTCGAGCACCATCTACCAGCCAAGCTCAGACCACTCCCATCAGAACCATCAAATATACAACCACAGATCTTCCTTCGATATGGCCCGCAATTCCTTCATGGATCTCTATTCCCCTGCTAATCCCGCCTTCACCATCCCTCAGATCTCTCCGGCAGAGTCAAATCCAGAGCCTTTGTCCCCCATGAATTTCTCCAGGTCTCCGGTATCTGAGGAAGACTATGCCCCATATCATAGTCACCAACAACCCTTCCATTCCTTCGACACTAAACCCCCTCTCCCTACCACCCCCAAACCGCTCTTTAATCGTCATGTATTGAAGTCAAGACAGGCCTCGCCAAAGCGATCCACTCCTTCTCCTACTACACATGAACAAAAAGTGCAGGAAACCCGCCTACCCCCTACCACCAATTTTCTGGATGTCGAAGAGCGTGCCGATCTCGTCAGGAAATCGCGCAAGCTCGCCCGCGTCTTTGGCCAAACACCTGGCGCAGACGCAATGGCCCAACAGGATACAGGCCACTTTACTTCTCAAGCTGCTTCTAAGCCAAGGCGTCAAGGCGTCGGTGCCTTCAATCTCGCGACCAACCCTCGCAGGCACTCTATGCCCCTCACTCCGGACGATGTCTCCTTCCTGAGCATCGCCAGCCCCACTTTCGACACGTACCCTGCTTCGTTAAAGGACGAACCCCAAGGAGATTCAGCCGATAAGTCAACTGAACCATACAACCGTCAGGCCACTCGGCAGAATAAACCAAGCTCCCGCAGTTCCTTTATCGATCTATCAGACGACGAAAAGGAGGTGGCGGTTCCTTCTGGTACATCTCCCGGGAAACCCGTCTTGTCGAGTTCTCCCCCTTCGTCCTTGGTGGAAACCATGTCGCTGGACGACCCACAAGATGACGAACGCAGAAGGAAGAGAGAGAGGCTCGCTAAATTACACCGTTTCCTCGGATCTCGAGTGCCCGCTCATTTGGTCCTTGGAATCGATGACCTTGAAGCGTCCCTGCCAGCTGAAAGTAGATCCCCCTCTGCTTACAAGAGCAGCTCGGAAAATGAAGATGGCAGCCGCAAAGTCTGGTTGAAACGTCGACGGAGCAGTTCCACTGGCGTTGTTCCCGCCAGCTGGGCTGGAGAGCTGGACAGAGTCAAGGAGGAGCTGGATGACAAAGAGAAGGCACTTAACGTCAGGAGGGCCCAAAAGATGGAAAAGGTATTGTCAACGATTTAACGTCCTGTGTGACTGAGTACTCATATTTTTTTCTTCCTTTCTCAAGGTATTTGGAGTCGCGCCTCCTCTTACTCTATATCATACTCGCCATTGCCCATCTCCTTCATCTTTGCCACCCACCAAATCTTTACCTCCTCTTCCTCCTCCTGAAGAAGCGGTCACCCCGACTTTCATTAATTTCTCCAGCAATCGCGCCGCCTATGCCAAAACCAAGACAGGGAAGAACGGTCGCCCTGGTACATCTGAGTCGAGTAAACAACTTTTACCCAAGAGTCCAGGCAGTGATCAAGCCACACTGAATGACACCCGTCACTCTTTGATCTATACACACTATCAACACTCGTTAAATTCTTTGAACGATATCCTAGACCGAGTAAGCACAAATTTTATTATTATGTACATGCACCCTCATTCTCATCCTCTCTCTGTTTTTTTACAATAGGACGACAGGGAATCTCTTGCCGAGTTACACGAATACCTTAACGGCGCAGAAGTTTTGACCCCAAAAGCAGCCGACGACAAGGACCATATCGTGCTTCCTTCACCTCCACCTCCCTCGTCCCGTCTCGAACGTCAAGCCTCCATCGCATCCACGATTAAATCCGAACGCCGCAGGTCCCTCCCGGCACGAACCTCCATGATCTCCCTCGCAGGCTCAGAATACACCATCAACATCAACACACCCAAAGCGGAGATTACCACCTTCCAAGTGCGCAGAAGGAGAGCCGCGAAGCTGACGCAGTTCTTTGGTGTCAATTACCGTGAACTGGTTAATGACATCCTGGATAGCATTGAGAGTGGTGTCGATCATGAGCACATGCAGGGAACCCTGAGGGAAGAAGAGTTCGAGGTTTGTTTTTACTTTACTCTCTATGTCCGCGATTTAGCCTTTCATTGATGTCAAACGGTTTCACGTTTTTATTTTCTTCTTCTTTTTGTAGGATCTTCGATCTAAGCTTCGTAATCTCAAGACCAAGCGCCAGGGTTTGTTCTAAGCGGGGGAGTCCAACTTTATCTAGTCACGAGTGCCATTCTTCACGAAGCCCAACCACGAGCTATATATGACCATTCTTCTTCCATCCTATATCGATATCCATTTTTCTTTTTCCAAAGTTTTCTTCAGGAACATTTTACTTTTTTTTTTGTTCTTTTCATGGGGGATCACAATAATGTTTGTAATTATCTAGTAGCTTGTAACTATTTAAGTCCGGAGGTTTAATTCATTGGATGGATAAGGATTTTTTGTCACAGAATAACGAGATCTCCACGACATGAATGACACCAAAAGACATGCGACTCGTCCAAGAACTGTGGCCGGTGAACTTGGGAGCTGCTGTGAATGTGAAGTGGTGTCGTTGACGAGGGTCGCGATGTTGGCCCGTCGGAATGAACGGGGGAGAGTGCTCGAGATGCAGGTTGAGAAGATGTCGATTTGGCTTCGCTCTCGATGCGAGCCTTCAGCATGCTCAAGCTGACTTTCCGTTTGTGGAGCGTCTCTGGGGACATGTTATGATCGAATATCGTACGGGATAAAGGTTGGGGTAGATGACTGCCTCGATGCGAGTGAAGAGACGACCTACGCCCATCGCTGTCCATTGCTCGACTGGCCGGTCTCGATGGAGGACCCAGACGCGAAGCAGGTCGTTGGTGATTCACAAGCTCCTCCAGTTTGTTGATCTGCTTCTGCAAAGAGTGATTCATGCTATCTTTGTCGAATATCGTGTTTTCCAGAGCTCTAATTTGAGAGGTGGCTGCTGAGAGCTCGATGGCGTGTTGTTGTCGGATGGAGCTCAGTAATTCGTCGTCGAGAGATCGAGGTGCGGTTGCTGAAGCAGGGGAGTTCACCGTCTCTCGTAGACGCTCTATCTCTTCCTCTAGCACGCGCACTTCGGAACGAAGGGCCTCGACCTCGTTCTGAGCACGTTCTAGGAAGTCTTGTTCCTCTTCCTATAAGATAGAGTAATAGATTTATTCAGTATTTGTTCCTTGAGGTGACTAAATAAAAAAAGAAAAACGCACATGCTCCTTCCTTCTCGCGTTTAACTCTTGTTTAGCAGCATCCAACTCTTCTCCTTGCGTTTGCAAAGTGTTCGTCAATCGGTCAATCTCTTCCATACGCCGTGACGCTTCTTGATGGTGATTCGTTCGCTGAGATTCCAAGTTGCGGAGGCTGGCCAGAGCGCCATCGAGTTCTTCTTGGAGCTCGGAATAAGCCTTTTGAATATCGGTCGAACCATCTTGGATCTCCTTGTGCCGCTTTTCATGCTCTGCTAGACGGTCTTTCCACGTCTTCTCCGCGACTTCATTTTGTTCACGTGCTTCTCCGAGATCGTTTTCCAATTGCAAGATGACTCCATCGCGGGCCTGGAGCTCACGTTGCAACGAATCGACCTTTTCACCCAGTTCCAGCTTGGTGGCCGTCAACTCCACAATCTTCGGACGCATCTCCTCCAGAGCTTGCATCAGCCGTGTACCCTCAGCCTGCAAACTTTTTTGTGTTTTCTCAGAATCATCGGCTCTGCGAACGGCCGCTTTGAGCTCCTGTTGGGTGCTTTGGACTTGCTTCGCATTCGCGGCCACGAGAGCTGTAGCATGGACAAGCTTCTCCTCGTGGCTCTTGATAGTGCTTGCGTATGTGTCTGATAGTTCCTGAAGTTTTGACTTTTCGGTGGACAGAGTGTCACGTTCGTTCTTCACGGCCGCCAACTCCTCACGGATCTGTCCAAGTTCAGCCTCGAGAGACGAAGTTTTCGCGGTCCAACCTTCTTCCTCCTTAGATTTCTCGGAGACCTTGGATTCCAAGGTCTCCTTTTCCGATTTCAAAGAAGCATAGCTCTGTTCGGGTTTACAATGAGACGGGTGTTTTTTGTGAAAGAGTTGGGACGTGTGTGTCCGTTTACCTGTTTGAGTTTATTCAGCTGGAATTCGAGCTCATCTGCACGATCCTGAGTGTGCTTCAGTGAGCTTTCAAGACGCTCCACGCGGTCATCACTCTGAATCTGGTCTTCTAGTTCACGAAGCTTCCGCAGTGTCTCAGTAGCTTCTTTCTGTGATTTGGCAGCCTCAGCGGAGGTGATTTGAAGTTGTCGTTCCTTAATATTAAAAATTTAATATTGGGCAAATGTAAAGATAACGATCAGGAAAAAAAATACACACTTGTTCTTTATATCGCTCTAGAAGGTCTTTCTCTTTTTCTTCAAATAGCTTGGCTCGCTGCTTTGAGTCGCGGACTTCTATTTCCAACGCTGAGACCTGAGAGGCAAGGTCCTCCGATTTAATGCGTTCCTCATCAAGTTGACTCGTCAGTTCTTGGGCCTCTGAGAAATTGCAAGTTTGTCATTAGATTAGGACCGTGCTGCGCAAAAGAGGGACCACTTTACTCGATTCAAAGTTCTCCCGTTGTTCCAGCTCAGCGGTAAGATGTGCCTTTTCGGATACGAGTAATGATACAGTTCTATGCTCGTTTTCTAGAGCAATTTCCGTGTCTTCCTGTAATTTCTCGTATTTGTTCCTCAGTTCTTCCACCAGCTTTCTCTCTGCATCAAGCAAGCCTTCTGTCTGCTGCGCAGCTTTTCATGGGGACATTTCAATATAACAACCATAATAACAAAGGGCATTTCGGTCTGAGAAAAGCTCACATAATTGAAACGGCCGTAGTTCTTCTACCGTGGCGGCCAGATGTTCATTTTCTTTCGTAAGTGAGTTTAATTTATCCTGCAAGGAGGTGATGGTGGTGGAGGAGTCTGAAGGAGGAAATGAGGAGTGATTGTCGGATGAAACATTGGCCGAAGTCTTTGGGGAACTTGCGGAGACACGACGAACAGCCGAATGGGTAGCTTGTGGAGGTGCTGGAGGTGGTGGGGAAGCGACCCGAGGCAACGAGGACAGCCATGATGTGTCTGAGGTGTTGTTGGTGTTCACAGTAAAGCTGCGTATACAAATCCCACGTCAGTATGTGTAAGAACGGAATAATTGGACTGCGCAGCCTCTATCGAGCATACTACACCTACACGTCTCCCAAATTTCGTTTGTCCTCCTCGAGGGTATCAGACAATGGCGGCGAAAATGTCCCTGGGGATATTAGTGGAGATGCATTCTCTGGACTGGGTGCAGCTGCAGCGGACTCTGCTGCCTTTTTCTGTTGTCGTTTCTTGAGCTAAATTACAATTACGGTGACGAAATTAAGTGAAGGAGGTCGAGCAAGAGTGAAGGGGGTTGGAAATTACCAGAGCCTTTGCTCTCGCTGCCTTGGCCGCGCGATCTTCCTCCGACATAATGTATGTCTTGTTCCAAGGAGCGCTTAGTCTAATCAAGGGGTCTTAAACAAGGTGCGCGTGAAGACGGTCTGTTGTATGCATAATTGCTCGTCGCGTCCATTCGACACCTGTAACTATTACCAAAAACGGAAGACTTCTCCGTCAGGAGCCGGACCTACCAACGTGTACATGGATCATTCTATGATGTGGACAGAGCACTTAAGCTGACACGCAAGTAATAATAAAATTGGGAGGTACATAAACAGGAATCAGTATGAAAAGAAACAGAGAAAAATAGCCAAAGCAGGAGCACAGAAGTAAGAAAAAAAATCGTGGTATCAATGTTTCGAGAGAAAAAAAAAGGCTACAGTTACCCAGTAACAACTGACTCACGCGTCCATTCCCATCGTGTTCAAAGCCTTCGCAGGTATGTAATAGATTGATCGTATAAGATGTCGGACGCCAAACCACAACTGGAATCGACTAATAAAAAATTTCTTTTCTTCTTCTAACAAAGAAGGAAGAAGGGAAAACCTAGGGGAAGGAAACGGGGAATAGTTTGTTTAAGCCCAGACCTGTGAAAAAGTTGAGTATGACATGGCTGTGAAATGTGGACATGAAACATACTCGGAGGGTACTGTCCCAGCTACCAGTACAGAGAGCCATGCCATCACTGCTGACACCGAGGCAGCTAACTCGGTTCTCATGACCAGTCAAAACGCCGACACGCTCTCCTTTCAAGGTATCCCAAACGTTGCAGGTCCAGTCATCGTATCCACCAAAGAGAATACGACCAGAGATGGAGAATGAGACCGACGTAATACCACAAAGGATGTTATCGTGGGTGAAGGCGTTCAATTCACGATCTGCTCGGATATCAAACAGACGGCAAGAAGCATCATCTGAACCGGTGGCAAAGGCGTCGCCATTGGGGAAAAAGCTAGGGGTAAAAATTGATTAGTCACCATTGCATATCATGGCCCATGAAATCAAACACATACTGCACTGCGTTGATGTCTGATTCGTGCCCTGTAAAGGTTTGGGTGGCACGCCCTGTCCTGATATCCCAAAGCTTCGCCGTGGCGTCGCAGGCACCAGATACGAAGACATTTTGGTTTGGCCCTAGGGAAAGACTGGCCAAAAGTCAGCTACGGGACAGTGGGATGTTCTCGAAATGCTCCTAACCTCATAACGTCTCCAGTGTGGTCACTGAATTCAACTACCCGGACACCAGCTTCAATATCCCAAAGCATACAAGTCATATCACCCGAACTTGTGACAATTTGGCGATCATTGATGAACCGACAACAACTAAGATATCCAGAGTGAGCGCTCAATTCCCGGGCTCCTTTGGCGTTTGTTCCGTCTTTGTTATTGAGGCTGTAGATGGAGCAAATGTTGTCGAGTCCTCCGCAAGCGACAAAATTTCCGGACGGTGAGTATGCGCAAGTCATGACCCAACTGGATCGCAAAGGAATGGCATGGACTTTGTTAGTAGTATAAGCATCCCAGACAATGAGTTTTCCATCCTGGGAAGCAGATACAAGATGGCGTCTGTCGGCGGACCAATGCATGGCGTAAATCTTCGCAAGATGGCCCCTAAGAGCGCGCCTGGGACGCATGACGATTCGAGGGAGGGCGTCAACTTCTGCTGCCATAGCACGCACTGAAGAAAACGTTAGGCCTGGCAGAGAGAAGACATGTTGGCCCTTGGGGCAAAATGATACTCACAGCTGGTATCAGCTGATGATTCTCGCTTTGCTCTAATTTTTTCCTTCAAGCTCTCTGCCTCTCTGCGTGCGGCGGCAATCCGCTCCTGGATGTCGCCCTGGGATTGAGACATGATCGAGGTCTAAAGACAAGGATTGGGGTTCTGGGAAAATGTCAGAAGAGGAGGGAGGATGGCCAGCGAGAAAGGGTTACCGTCGGGGGAAATAAAAGGCGAAAGAGAGAAGAACCGTGGGAAACGAGGAATAGGACGGAAGCCAAGGCGCCCAAGAGAGTTCTCGACGACGAAGAAGGCCGAAAAGAGGGAGCGGCGGGGGTCAGAGACGACGGTTGAGAAAGAAAGGGGGACGTTGATGTAAAAAGATAGAGAGCAAGTTGGGTTGTGCAGCTGTCTGATGACTGTGATCCCGAATCTCCGCAACTTGCCGCCCTCCTCACTCTCCGCACCAATTACTTGTCCCTCCGACTTCAGCCCTCCTGTTTTCATTTCTGTCCTCAACAACACAATCCACCGTCCTTTCTTCTCTCTTTTCTGTCCTTTTTCTCTGCTTTTCTGTTTTTCATATTTCCTTTATCGGCTCGCCAACCTCACACCTCTCCTGATGCCATCTGCGCTTGTCGCCAGTCTGACATAATTCGACACCTCAGTCGCCATAATCACCACTCATCCATGTCAGAACTCGTTAACGCCCTCAATCAACTAAGTCCAATCTACCCCCCCGCCTTTTTGTTAACATCACGCCCTTTATTATCATTGGCGGTCTCCCAATGCCTCTCTTTGTCAGGATATATTTGTTGCTGGGCTGGCTTATCCAACCAAGGCCCAGGAATAGACCTTTTCTCACTGCGACATTTATGTACAACATTCATTTAAGGGGCCAGCCATTTTCTCACTCCCCAAATGATTTTGATCGCTCGCGACATCATTGGTTCGGACGTTTTCTGTTAACTGCTCCTCCTCTTCCTCAACCTTGCCCAAAAAACAAACGTTCTGAGGTCGATTCGCAAACAATCGCTGTCAATATATAATGAAATATACCTACAGCATGCTTTCGACTGTTGCAGAAAAAAAAAGCCTGCTCGAAAGTAATGATGAGGTATGCCCTTCATCATCTTCTTCTCGGCAAATTCATCTAAGAAGGTCCTCGTTCTGCAGCATAAATTTATGCGATCGTGTGATGTGTTCAATGATATCGGACGCCAGGAGACGCCTGGCCTCTGAAATCCGAAAGAACCGTGAATGCTTTTTGCGGTCAAACCTCACTATCGTTACCCCAACTTGTATTTGATGCGCACGGCTCGATCCTCGAAAACCTACAATCAAACCTGCAAATTGTCAAACTTATCAAGAATAATTGCGAGCTTTTAGGAGCTCTGCTAGCCTTTTCGGCTTTATAGGGTCCTGATCCGTATAACCATCTTGGCCTCTACTCATCTTCTGTCCATGGTATAATTTTTTTTTTGCTCGCCTATCTGATTGCGAGCTTATTCGTTGAATAGGTTCTAATGTTAACAGGTCATGCTACCCGGTGAAATCATGAGAACGGTGGCATTTCGCAATCTGTCAGCGTCTGTGAATTGTGAACGAACACGGGGTTTCAACCAGCCTGTTGTGGATTCCTCTTGGATTCAATATGCAAAACATCATCCAATCATTTCAATCAGCGGTCTTTCAGCAACTCAAAGCACAGACAAAGGTTCAGAAAACTCTCTCCCAAGTGGGGATCGTCCCTGGAGACTGCAATGCAATGATATGACTCAATCTTCTGGGATTTCCGATATCTTTGATTCCTATCCCCCGTTTTCCAGGAGAATGACCTTGCATGGTGAGTGCCATCTATTTTCTGACAAGGATTCGGTGGTCAGAAAGTTAAGTGTGTGATTTCCAGCATGATACCCGTCAAATCTTTGGGATGGGCGCTGTATAGATCCCAGAATCTTGCCGATTTGAAAGGAATCCACTCGAGGCATAGTAACACAATGCAAAAGAATAATCGCGATTTGGTATCTACCCCCTTTATCCTTGGATCGCATTGCAACGAAATGCAGATAACATCTTCGTATTCCATTCGAGTTCCTCTGCTGTGGTAACCAGTTGGGGGTGAGTTTGATTGATCTATATGCGGGTTTTCCCTGTCGCCGTCTAACTATTCTCTCTAGGAAACGATTCATTCTCCTTTGAGAAGATCCCACTATATCTAAGGCCTTGAATATTGGCCAGCTCCTAGTGACTGTGCTCTCTCAAAATGGCGAATCCATGGTTCGATACTCGTCTCACCTGGGGGAAAGAAGCTTATTTCCCAAGTCTCCTTACCGAGTCTTCGCACGAATTAGTTGGAATCCTGTACCCGCGCCTGCCTCCGAAGCCACCTTCTTCAAGGAGACAACGTCAAGATAGATTCCCTACATCAACGAGCAAATTTAGTGGTCCAATTTTTCTGGATCTCTTGGATCGATCTGTCGCATATTTCTATATGCTATCCTGCGTCTTTTTATCAGTCAATGCATATGACGTGACAATTAACCTGGACCTCGACCCAGAATAATGCGAGGACTCTCTGAAGAACCCTCGGCTTTGACAGGATGGTTTTCATGCCGATAAGTTCGCGAACCAATACAGCAGTTTAGGGCCAGGTTTCTGGTTCAACAGCACCACGACCCACCGCGACCTGTCGACACACTATACCTTCTGCAAGTAACATCAATATACACAAGAAATATAGCCCACAGCGGTTTCTTCGAAAACTGTGTTACGATTTTGGTCCGCTAAAATTATGTGCAACATCCCGTGTTTGGGCGGAAGGGCCGTCATGCTTCCCTCATTCCCCAGTCAATATCCACTTCGCTCATTCATCAAGCTGCTGGGTGAGTTCTTTTGCTGGACATTCTAGTCTCAGTTCCGCCGTGCTCATGGACTCCTCGTGTAGGCACAGAAGGAGGAAAGATAGTCCTTCTAGCCTTCTCCGCAGTATTGAAAACGAAACAGCGGCAACATTTTTTTGGTCCAGGACGGAAAGCAATATCCTAGACGAGCAGGAAATTCAGCCCCGACAACCATGTTATTCCTCACCCATGCCTTTCTGCCGATGGCTCCTTTCAAAGGCACAGTCCAGCCGCGTGGTTAATGTCATATCGCTTCTATTTCTTCAAGAACGCGTCAATAACTACACTCACTCATATCATCATCATCTTGAGTAGCTTCTTCCGTATCTAATTTGCTTGTGAGACATCGAGATTCCAAACGTTAATGAAAGCTCTTTCATGGTCCGAACTCTTCATTGGCGAGAGGATCTGCGAAGTTTGGCTATCACAACTTTGTCGTCGCAGACCTATAAAATGGGGCCCATAGGTCGATGAGTGTCTACCAAGAAGAACAAGGATGTCAGGATTGACCGGTAAGCATTGGTCTCTTCTAGATTTCTAATGTTTTCTCATTCCTCTCATCAGGTACTGCACGACTCAACGTTTGTAAGTATATTGACATGCCATCGGCCATGCATTATGTACTCACCTCCCGAATATCCAGACCTCCAAAACCAGGGGAAACTAACGTCTCTTAGTTGGAGCGAGACATTTTCGGGGCCGCCCCATGCCAGACTGTGGACGTGCATTTGCAAAAGTGAGGCTTCAATTTCTTTTTCTTCTGCCTTTACTCAAGCGAAACCATGGAAGTTGACGGGCAAGCACGTGGAGAAGGTACCGCAACTCAGAAGCATGTCGCCAAAGACCTCGCTGCAGACCTTGCGTGGGGTTCGCTAATAATTGGCTAAAGCATCCCTCAGGCACCTTTTTCCAGACTCTTCTTCTCTCACAGCGATACTTGTATCTCCATGTTTATTTAATCCAAATTGTAAATTACTTTTCAATTCTTTTGACAGGTGCTTGACACCTCCTTTTCTGAACACCGGACGTTTTTCCTCAACATAGCATCAACGAAGGTGTAATCGAGAGGCATCGGTGCGTCCTTGGTAATCGTGACCACGTTACCACGATGGATGACGAGGATGAGCATTTGCTCGTATCCTTGATATACAGCCCAAAGAAATGCGGTATTCGGACCGCCCTTTCCCCAATAAACTGGGTGGTTTAAACTCGATATACACCATATTTCTCATGGCAAGTTGGCGTTTAAGAATAAACTGCGATGGATTTTTTTCTGTCATATTTGCCCATGTTTTCGTTTTGTTACCATCTGGAAAAGTTATGATCCTTTGGGGATTAACGGTCTTTTATTTCCTTGCTCTTGACGCATGTCGCTTTGTTCTTTTTCATATCAATCATCCTTAGATATCTGACACCGAGAAACTTATCAAGTCTGAGATGCAGGTCCGTACATGGCCTACGTTCCCGTGGCTCAGATCGTCACTCATCCGGGCGTTACGGGTCTCCTCGAGAGAGCACCTCTGGTTTCAACCGGACGAACCTTTGATCGTCCTTAATGTGTCTCGTGAATCGACTCACACATAAAGACCTTTTGTCCCCGATCTCTCCAAATTCTGTGTTCCCTTTGTTCTGATTTTCTTGTGTGCCAAAGGTCCGGTGGGTATTGTATCTCTTTTCAAGCACCAACTGATGATAATTTAGAAATTTAGAACCCTCGTGGATCTAGGATTCCTGGCTATCTCATCTCGCGCCACTTAGCTGTCAATCTCTAAATCCTAAAACTGTTACCTTGCCTCTGGTACCACCCCGCAAGACGCGGGTAACCGCAAAAGTGATGTAGTCTGTTATGTATTGCAATCATCACCCATCAATGCTATTGTACTTCTCTAATTATACGTGAGTATAGGCACACAGCATTCGGTAGAGTCCTCGACCGATAAGGTCGTGAATTTAAAGACCGAGCGCCTACAAAAGGAGACGCGGTTTGGCGACCATTTCATCCTCATCCTCATCCTTTAACTTCAGTTCATCGTTTCATTGAAAATCTCTCACCACAATGTCGAGTACGTTCAGCAGCCTATAAGAGACCCCTTCTCGTCGCTTACACACCCCTTTAGACGCTATTACCTCTCTTCACAATTGTGAGGATCGTCGTAGACAACTAACGACCGACGCGTTACTCACCTCGACCTTTTACAGACCTTCAAAACAGGGGCGAAAAAGACGCCATATCCTGGGAGGAGTCCAGTGAAGGCCTTCTCCATCAGTTGGTCTGGACGGTTAATTGTAAAAGTAAGTGGTCAACGTTCAGCCTCGACGCCACAGGTACTGAGATATCCAGTCCGTGGTGTCGTGAAAGGTACTGGTCGTGCCGCAAAGATAAATGAAGCCAAGCAACTCGCAGCAGCACAAGCACTTACTGTAAGGATCATCCAACTGATATTTTGTGATCAGCGTTCACTAATACTCGTCCTTGTGTCCCATGTTCGAACAGGCAATCAAGGGAGAATGAAGTTCGGTCCCATTGGCACTTGTTGACTCATGAGGACACCTCTCCGTCCGTATTTCGGTCATTTGATAATTAAATTTCAAGCTTCAAGGTTGATCATTGTAATCACCGATTCTTGCTTCAGTTACTTTAGTTCCCTACTTGTTGGCAGATCGACTCATCGAGCAATAATACTTTTGTGTCGGTTATCTTGTTCACATTTGGCCCGATTATCGTTTCCTTTTTCAGTAAAAGATACACCACAACGAGTTGATGGCAAATGATCCTATTTCGCGGAACCCCAAATCATGAAGTCCGTTTTAAACGGCGACGTATACACATTGGAAAGTATTTGATCAGTTGACTTCGTTCTACTCTCTCCTTGCAGATTGTCTATCTCCAGGTACCTACTGTACCTATCGTTCAACGCGACATTTCAATTATCTGACTCCCTAAAGTTTTATCTGGGGCTGTTTAGAGGGCCATTCAGAAAATGTCCGTGTCGCAACGAGCATTCCCATTCCTTGTCGCGTCAGCAGTAGGTATGCATTCACCTAATCACATTAACTTTTCAGTAGGAGATAAATTTAAACATTCATAGGCATTGCCTCCGGAGTGTATATTTTCAAACCACTGTTCATGAAGAACGGGGACTCGGAACTGTTCGTAATATGCAGAAACCAAGATATCTAAAAGACGACTAACGTTGTATGATGCAGGAGTTCCAATCAAACGAACGTCATCAACTCGGAAGGTCTCCCAAAAGGTCAAGACAAACCCGGCCACGAGGAAAGCAGTAAATAGTGTAAATTTTACAAGCGGTACATCTGGCTTCTCGAGCGGTGATCTTGTTCATTGTCACGTACAGAAATAATTTGTGACATGGGCAACGTTTACTAGAAGTGAGCAAGTTGACTGTTTGTCGGGCATTTTTCCATCTCGGGCATTAAATGTCCTTTCTGCGTTCCCAGATCTATCCAAATGTTGTTAAAACAATCAAACACGGTTATTCATGAATGTGGTCACCTGAAGTATCGTCTCCCCCAGAAAAATCATCTCCTTTCGCGTTTCTTCCACAATCAGATCTTGAATCATAAACCACTTTTCATTATCACCGCCGCCTCCCCCTGCACGTATGTGAGCTTTCCACACAGTATTCTCTTTATCTCTTGTGGTCCCAGCGACGGACTCGTGGGTGACATTAGCGATCAGATCGTAGAGTGTCGATGAATTGGTCGGAGGAGATGCAATATCTGAAAAAAAAGAAAGGAATGGAGTGAGAAGAATGTATTGGCAGAATCTAAAGGAGAAATCATTTACATTCTTTAAAATCCAAACCACGTAAGGGGAAATTGACAATGGTAGGATTCTTTTCTTCGACGAAGGCATTTTTGGTGAAGCGTTTGAAGTGGATGATAATGTAAGGCGGTAGACGTTGACATTTGTATCTTCGCAATTGGCCCGCAGATTCCTATTTATTGATCAGGTTTGCAATATATTCGAGAAAAATAGATTTCTACCTGGGCCGTTCTTCCATCATATTTGGACAAGACAGAATATATGCTGACTTGTGGGATAATGTTCTTCTCCACCGCGTCCTGAAACAAGGGCGGAGGGGGCAAGTCAACAGCCAGGAACAGGAAAGGCGAAACGGATGTTTTTAGTTCTGCATTTGTATTCAGTGAAAATTGGGTGAATGCCTTGGAGTTTCTAGATGGACATACCACGATCGATATCAAAATGTGGTTTTTCGTTGGGATTGGATTCTGGGCGAACTAGAACTTGCTGGGTTTCCACTGTCAGTTCCCCCTGGAATGTTTTGAAGATGATGCCTAAAAGATCCTGAGCACCGTCGAATACGATAAAAGATAATGTAGAGTGCGTACTGGAATCTTTCTTTTTAGTCCCTCCACAGTCTTTATGAAGATGGTTGAGCAACCAACCCAGAAATTCAACTGGGTCGCCTTGTTGTTCTAATCGGAATTTTCCTGCACTGGCTCTGTTTACTTCTTGGAGAAATTCATGAGGGCTAACTTGGCTTTTGAATAGGCGAGGGTTCCAGACTTTCTTTGCTAGACCGGAGAATCTTTTCAGGAGTTCCGGCTCCTTTCCACGAAAGTTTGAAAGTAGAAGATGATCGCGTAATGGGGGGACGTGAAGAAGAGAATGAATGATAACATTCAGGTGATCGTTCTTTTTGATGTTATTTAACCCGATATACCCTGATAGGTAGGGTTGATGATTGAGGTCATATGAAGGTTTGGACAGATGAGATGGAGATGACAATCCAGCAATGGAGTTCTTGGTGAAGGTAGGGGAAAGAACGTATGCTATATCGTCTAAAGAAGGATCGGACACAAGATATCCGTCGGGAAGCACGTAGACCTAGATTGCATGCCTATGAGTTATAAAGTTGAACATTAAGTTTGACATGCGTGTGGAATACCTTGGTCGTTTCCAGATTTATGAAAACATGATGGTCATCATGGATGGAGTGAGCGTAGGCATATGAGCTTCGACCTCGGCCTTGGAAATACTTTCCACACACAAGGCAACCATATATATTGATGTCAGAGAGAGAGACAGAGCAGACCTTCTCAAAATCGAAGTCTAAGCTGGCTCTGTTAATCTAAAGAGTCAAACGGTCATCATATGAGTGAAC
>JAIFHD010016421.1:0-10521 GCA_019721455.1 Psilocybe mexicana
AAGCGTTGCGGAATTACAGTGTCAGAAAATATTTCTGTTGGGAGCTTTCGGACGTTGACTTTGATTTTTTCGAGAAGGGTCCCGATGATGACGATGTACGGTGGATATAGCTTGAATTGGAGTCGACCACAATCGAAGTTCTACAGAAAGATGTTCAACTCTTTTGGAATAAAAGGAAGATAGATGGGAACCGACCGTTATTGTTTGTGAATCTATCTTTAATATCACATTCGTTGTGGTGTTGAGGAGAACAATTTCGTGGCTGCAGGACCCAGGTCCGACATGAACAATTGCCACCGCGGCGATTGACCCAGAAACCTGAGAAAAGTAGGGCACTCCAGAATGCTCTATGGAGAATTCCTTCGATAGAATGGGTTCTGCGGAGGGATTGTCCAGTGAACCCCGGCGTTTGCCTTTGAGGTTCAAATCATATAAAGTCCACTGGCTGATGAAGCAGTCAGCATGACGAACGTGTAGCGGTTATGCAGTAACAGTATAAATACCCTTTATGCGAAGATAAAGATGATCCTCCAAGGACAGATATAAGAGCACTATCTTGACCCTCCCGGAACGCAGCCTGGAACGAAAAGGCGTTGTTTGGTTGAAATGCGATGATGCAAGTGGTACCAATGACTGGTAGATTATCTGTATCTAGGCGCCAAACAGATAAATTTATAGAGGCGCCCCGAGATCTGTGTGAGGTGACGAGCCAGTGCCGGCCGAGTGGCTGCATCTCCACGACAGCATTTCGCGGCCGGGCCCTAGTGATTCGGAAGAGCTTGGAGACACGTTTGTTCCAGTTCTTGTCAAGTCTCAAAGCGCGAACCACCGCTGCCTTTATCTCGAATGCAGGAAGATCGGCGAGTGGGCCAGTGGTGTCCAAGGAGAGATCTATGTTTGTTTGATGCCAAACATAATCCGTGGAACCGAGTGCGTGGAGAACACGACATGTCTGCGTGTCGATTAGCTGCGGATTGAGGCCAGGACTGGGAGGGAGCATGAGCTTGCCTGGATGAAGGAAAGCAGGTCGCTAGGAAGTAAATGAATACATATTGTAATAAGGATATCTGGCGGTAGAGAAACCAAGCTACAGAGGGGCATAGAAAGAACTGGGAGGAGAGGAAGGGACAAAGAGAAGATTAAGGGGTTTGATTAGATTGGAGGGAGTTACCAAGCAAACAGCAGTTGGGACGTGACTTCGGCTCGGCTCCTCTGTTTGTTACCACAATCTCTTAAAGGCGAGCTCCCCTTTGAGAGCCGTCTCACCCCCATGAACCTTCCTCTTTCCCCACAAGAACGCCCTCTTTCTTCTCTAATGTCAGAACTTGATAGTCTCTCCGACTCTGACTGGCTCGACATCGCCAGTGGCAGAGACTCTGAGGATAATGATTCCCTCAGCGACCAGGAGAGCAGTGATCGCGACGAGATCAGCTCGATGCCCCGTTCTCGTCGTTCTTCTATCAGTAATGACGATTCTATAAGCAGCGACGTCGAGGCCTGGGAGGGTTTCGTCTCCGATAGCGGCGATGAGTCGTCTGAGGCTGTCATTGGCATGTATCCTGCCTCAATCCCCTCTCCCCTGGGGGCTGAACCTATCGCCATAGGGTTTGACCCCAGCATGCCACAAGCAACCCTCGAAGCCACTGAAGAGGAGGACAAGCGAGTCAGGGAGGCCCTCGATCAGAGCTTCGTTGGCACATTGAACGCCTCATCCCGTTTGGTCAATGCCTCTGCCGTTGCCTACTCCCAGAGCGCTCATACCTCCATTCGTGATCTCCGTCTTTCGTTCCCTGATCCGTTAACAAGCTCTAGAGACGAATTGAATAGGTCTTATGAAACAGTTGCCTCTCCTACGGAGACAAGCATTAGCTCATCCACCGATAACGACAACGATGAGACCGTCCCAGAACACTCCCAGTCGACCTTCCCTCCGATTGAGGATCCGGGTCTCTTATCTACAACACCCGAGGTCCAACATCACGAGGTCCAACATCCTGAGTTTGAGGAGAAGACAGCTGCTGATCTGGAAATAGTCCTATATGGCACTTCTTCCGAAGTTAAGTGGAGGTTTGTCCAGGATTTAATCCAACATGCGGCAATTGCACCCGAAGGTGTCGACCTGAATGGCCTTCGAGGAAAGGACGAACAATTTCAAGGCCTGCGTTTCATCAAGTCCAACAAGGTCTCCGATTTCTTTGATGCCGTTGATGTATTTGACCGAACCGACTCCGCCCTCGCAAACGTTGGCGTCGTAAGTTGCACTGTAATTTTTTTTGTTCATCCTTTCATTCCATCTGTTGTCCTCTAGGACAAGATTAATCTTTTTGATCGTCCCTCGTTGGCCATCGTTTACTTACCGACGGCCAAACTCCCTGTTCTTGGGTGGCATGACGCTTACCTTCCTGTCCTTGTGCCAAACTCACATCCGGATTTCGATCGTAGTATCATCCTCCAGAATGCAGAGGATGATTGGGATCTTCTGGCTGTCCCTTCTGAAAGAGTCCTCACGTTCGGCCCGAGCAAGGAGTCGACGGTGTTCACCACTGATGAATTGATTAATTTGGATCCCTCTGCCACTCTCGAAACTCTTCGGGGAATTGGCCGCGTCAGTAAGAAGATCGATACACTCAAACCTCTTCCAGAGCAAATCAAGTCTGTGAACGCGGTCAAGTTGTAAGTCTCTTTCTCCTTACGCCCTCCCCCGATTTTTGATGACATCCTATTTCCAGAGTCGCCATCGTATCAATAATCCTTGGCTTTGCAATCAATACCGCGTTCCGTCCTTCTACACCTGCACCAACACCTACTGTTCACACCCCTTCCGCTGCCCATCATTGGGGTGCTTTCGTCACCCAACCCAACCATTCCGTGGCAACATCTTCCTTGGGCCCCGCAAGCACCAGCTCTTCCCCCAAGGAAATGGCTCTGTCTGTTTTCAACCCAGACGTCACCTCCCTTTCCGTCACTCCTCCGCCCGCTTCCAAGAGTCTCAGTGTAGCAAAATCCTCTACCAAAGATATCGTTCTCGACTCCAAGATGTCTCCAGCAACCAAGTGCCACCAATGTGGTGAGGCCAGCGGGAGTGGCAGCAGCAGCAGCAGCCGGTCAGGCAGTGCTGAGAAGCAAAGGGCTTCTACAGACGTCGCGGTTCGTTCAACCGCCACCTCTCTATCGGAAGTGCCGTACATGACACCCACCGTCCCCACCGTTGCGGATGGCCGGTCCGGAACCTCCATCATCCTCGGAGGGACAGAAGGCCTGAGTGTTATCCCCAAGTCCACCGTCGCCACCGTCGTCGCTTCTGCAACGGCAGCGCAAGTCAACATCAACACCATGTTCGACGCCACGGCCAAGGCACTGGTCGAGGTGATGGGGACGGACCTGACGGAGATGGTCGAAGCCGCAGACGTCATCTTCAACAACATCCTCGTCCAGTCCAAGGGCAAGGCTAGGGCGATTGGCGAAGAGCTCGGGTATAGGAATAATAGGGCGAAGAAGAGGGCGAAGGAGCTGGGACAGGTTGGCGGGGAGTTCCTTCGGGATGCTAGGGAAGTTGTTAAGCAGAGGACGGTGAGGGCGCAGAAGAAGGCTAAGAAGATAAAGGAGGTTATGGAGGGGGGTGCGGAGGCGTGGAAGACGCGGAAGGGGAAGGGGGACAAGGTGTCGCAGGATAGCGAGGAGCGAAGAGGGGAGGATAAGGAGAACGTTAACCCAGCGAGCAACTCTAGAGGTGGTCGCAAAGGCCGGAAAGACAGGCATTGCGGCCGTCTTTGCAGAAGGGGCTTGCAAGTGAACGATTTCCTCTAAGTATGAACCTCAATCCCTGGATCCCTTTTGTTGTTCTTTTTTCTTTCTTTCTTTCATTAACTGTTCTTCATCGTGTTGTTGATTTCCTTTTTTTACTCTCATAATGCCTCAATCACCTTGTTTTCACCACGCTGTTGCTTCTAAATGTTTTCTATTTTTTCTCTTTCTTTCTTTTCCCGTCCGGGACGTTGTAACTTTTAACCCCTCGTATCTATGTAAACTATATATTGACCAAGACAACGGACTCGATAGTCGTATTGGAACATGATAAATGCGTATAAATTTCAATGTGTTTTAAAATTACAATTTTCCTTGAGGGCTATCAAATATGAGGTATAAATGTACTCCACTGAACAACATCATAAGCGCCAGGAGGAGGATGTCTCAGAGCGAGGATGGCTTCTACTAATAAATAAAGTCTAGCGATGATATATATAGGAAGAGCTCCCATTGCCGGTATTTGCAAAAGGTTGGAAGTGGAATCGACTAAACGATGACCAAAGAATACATGGTGCTTCGCCTGGAAGCGCAAGATGACGGGGAGGACCATGAGGAGGGGAAGTCCGGTGATGAGGACAGATGCGATGCGCCACAACATCAGTTCCGGGTGCGATGGAAATATGAAATACCATCCAACGCAATGTATGGCTCCAAACAGAACCGCGATTGTGGATGTGATGATGGACAACCAAAGCACCTGGCGGGTGATCTCATACATCTTGAAGTGCGCGAAGAATGAGGACAGGGTGCGGTCGATGTGCTGGTCGAAGGGGATGTCCTGTTTATGAATAAGGTGGTCGTACCAGTGGTCGGCCCTGACCATCTCTTCGAGGCGACGGCCAACCATGATGAGGGCAACCATGGGCGAGGAGATGGTGGTTTTGAGCATCTGGAGCGGCCTGGCTTTGAGGTTCGTTATCAGATCACGACAAGGAACTACCATCCCGAATTTCCAAATGTCATAGACCATGGTGACCTGTGAGCAAATGGAATCACGAAAGGTCATTTTTACTTCTTCTGTACTTGATATCAGTAAAGTTGCCCATCGCGGAGAATATTAATCCATTACTAACCGGGTTCTGTGATGGGACACCACTCTTTTGTTACGTCCAAAAGGTGCACTGGAACAGAGCACTGGACATCGAGGGGTTTATTCCACCACAAGAAGTACATTACTCCGTTCAGGAGGGCAAAAGCGACGGTGACGAGTTCGAGTTCGGTGATGTCCAGCCCTTGGATATGCCTTGCCACACACTGAGCAACGAACCAAGAAGTTTGCCCGATGACCAACGCCTTGGAAAGACCATCGCCCTTGCTTCTGTCGCAAATTTCTTCTTCCGTGATGGTAGGAAATTGTATTGACCCGATTGCCAATAAATGTTCGAAATTTCGCGGAGTAAGGACTTTGTCTGGTTTGCCCTTTTTAAAAAGCATGAATCCTCCCATCTGGATGAAGTAGCCGTGGGTCTTCGTCCATCCTGTATCACGGAGCGCGTCAGAAAGAATGATTAATTTTTACTGAAAGAAAAAAAACCCAACATACCTTTGGATCTGTAGGTATGAGCCAGTTCACGAGCTCCATACCACTGGCGAATTGCCCACATCAAGATCAGCTCTGGGGTGAGCAGCACCCAGATCATGAGCTCGAGGCGTCTCAAAGAGACTTTCCACCACCCCTCGCCAGCGGGGGGGATGTTAGGATGGACCGAGACCCACGAACATGCAAAAAGCGTTGCGGCACAACTCCACACGATGTCCCATATCGATCTTGAATCGTCGGGACACAGACACGTTTTGAATATGGCTGCATCCACAACCGTCGGATCGGGTTTGGAAATGTCGAGTAATGGTTTTGCATCGCCTTGGATATGAAAGAAATAAACGAGAGCGATCATGAACAGCATTTTCAGCACTGACGGAATCAGAGCCGAGGGCTGAGGCCAGGACTCTGAATATATGCAAAAATGGGGTCAACTCCCAGAGGGAGTACCGGTCATTTGGCGACTTGACATTTCGGGCTGAAGAACAAAGGTTGGTGTCAGAAGAAGCGTACGCCAAGTTGGATGAAAAGAACCTACTGGGTCAGATCTGACAAACCGAATTCGCCTATCTTGTTGCAGTACTCCCCTGGCACATTCGTGAGGGACCTGAGGGAAGAAGACCGGAAGGTTGGGCCGAATGTCACCCTCTTCTGAGACTTTACCAGAGTAGGACTTCACGGACGCAAGGCCTTAAGAACCAAGATGAATGTACATCAGAAGTCGAGTGTATGGAGGACGATATCCGAGGGGTTCACCAGATCGTGGAAAATCATGGAGACGATTCTTGGTGTTGAGGTGGTTCTGGCAGTTCTACACTGATAAATTCGGCGGCGACGAAAGAGCAAACTTTCTGAATCATCGTATTGATGATTCGGCGTGGATGTAGGACGGCGATAAGGTCCTATTCCTATGAAACGAAATAGAGCCATGAGGAGGTGTTGATGTTGATAAACTTCAATGGGTTTAACTCACAATGTATCATTCCATGCAGGCCGTTTCATTTGTCCTCGAAACGAATGCACCTTATCGTGAGGAACGCTGACCGCCGCGGCCAAGTGTCAAATTTGCGCCTGGGAGAGCCAAGACTGATATTCCTCAGATAAATTTCCTGTTCACACAACATGTCTAGTGGCGTGACTCCGTTGGGAGGAACAGGTTACAAACGAAACTCCAGGTTGACTATGCCGAAAGGAAGTACTTTTGCGTTCCAACATAAGGAGTCTCCGAGCCGGGCATTGGGAAATATTTTCGCCAAGAAATGTAATTCTTTGGCGATGTCGAGAGGGATTGAAGAAATTGATCGGGAATTGACGAAAAATTCCTTTCTGAAAACATCTGTCAAGGACTCCGCCTATTTTCAAGAGGCCGACTCCAGTCGACCGCCAGAATACGCAACTACACCCATAGATAGAAAGTTTCTATCTATAGCATTCTGCGAAAAAGCTTTGTTAATGGAAGGTCTAGTCGGAGACACCAAGTCGAAGACTCACTATGGTAAGTCTAAATGATGTTGTTTATCGAGTGACCAGCTTTGTCTTGAAGCATAATGAGACCTCATGAACATCTGATAACAGTCATGAGAATTGCTTGTGAGTAATGCCGTCATGTCGAGTACGAAAAGCCGTGTGCTTGCCAGGCGTTTCAGAGCCAAGCCTTTCAGCTGAAAAATGTGGGGTGTCAGAAACTGTAAATGAGCTAAAATGACAGCCAGGGTCAATGAGGTAGTGACCGAAGATTTTGAAACCCAGTGAAACGAAAGTTTGGTAGTCGATTAAAATACATGATATTCGTCTAGGTTCGGGTGGATGTTGTGATACAGCTGGAGAGTTGCTAATAATGTTCGTGGTCCATTGTTGATACATTGCGTTCTGACAAATTATCGATGACACCGGGAAGGACTGGAGAGACATCCAGAAAGGTTAGTACCCTCGCGAGATTTTCAGGTTCTCTTGGGATTTTCGACATCAACCACGAGTGGCTTGATATGGTTCGCGCCTGAGTCGAGCTCTCTGATCGCGTTTTCAGCGTGCTCGATTCCCTCTTGCATCTCAATTGCTTTGGATTGCGCCAAACTCTCCGCCAGGAGGGCACGAGCACGAGCTGTGTCACCCGAAAGCTGAAAAAATGGCGTGGGTGAGTCGAAAGATGAGAGAAAGAGGGTAATTCTTTACCTCTCGGATCATCGCGACGTTGTACAGGAGAACGGCAAAAGCCTCCTCACATACATCAACTTCTATGGGTGAAATTTTCCTTGCGGCGATGACAACTTCAAGACCCTTCTTGGCCCATGCTTCAGCCTGGGAGACGGCTTCGGGTGTTGCGTTTTTACTGTCCAAATTGCGAACTAGAAGTTCAGCGACGTTACCCATTAATTGGGCCCCTAAAAAGAAGGTAGATGTCAACTGTGATGTGGAAAGGACGACATGTCAAGAACATATTGCCAACCTCTGCACTTGTCTTCAACTGGCGAGACATTTGGGGCGGGTGGGATGAGAATGGAAATGGCTTGGAGATACAACGGAAGCGCATAGCTAAAATTGCAAATGTAAATTGAAAACTGAGTAAAAAGATACGAGTGAACCCACGTTACGTTGCCTTCTTTCGCATAAAAGCTTGCCAGAGCCTCAAAAGGGGCAGCGATATCGTGTCGAACAGCCCAAACTGGCAACCCCAGTTGTTCAACCAAAACTTTGAGGTTGGGGCCTTCTTCTCCTACTCCTATACCCCCCGACCCAACAGTTCGGACCACCTCAACTGCAGCCATCGGTGGGGCATCCAAAACGGACCTGAGAACAGCTTCCACCGACCACACAAGCCATCTTTCTTCTTCTCTCTTCGGCTTATGCAATATATGCGCAAGCTCCCCTAACTTGTACGACAGAGCGATGGCGCGCATTTTATCCGTACTGGTCAGTCCTTTAAGTGTTTCAACGCCTAAATCTGGTCTTGTGTCGATAGTTGAAGGAGGAACGTCGAGAAAGGCTGTTCGGAGGCTCCAAAATACATCCTCGTAGATATTGTAGGCCTGCTCAAGTTTGTTATCTTGTTCAAGGACTCCTCCAAGGGCAATGCCAATCCCAGTTGTCTTGATAAGGGGATCAGACCCAAAAACGTCCACAGGCAACGTCTTTGTGCGCTCCCATGCTCTAAAAGTGAAAGTTTCAGTATTCGAAAACTAGAATTTCATGACAAAGTTGATAGTAATACTAACCTCTTGAGATATTGAGAAGCAATATCGAGGTCTCCTTTGCGTTTTGCAAGAAGGCCGCTACGAAGATCTCCCCGAATTTCCGTTGGCCACATGTTCAGGATAGCATAGAACTGATAGCTGATGCGTCGAGTCAGTTTGATATTTCAGAAGAAAGTAAATGGCCTTACAGCCCATATGAAGTGAATCCCACTCCAATGACCAGAAGGCCTGTGATGTAAGGAGCGAGGCCTCTAGAACGAGGTGGTGGTACGTTTTCCCGACTGCCAGGTACTTCGTGTCCTTCGAAGTCGGTCCCATCTTCCAGGGAGTCATTCTCCGCGGCACGCTTCTTTTGTTCGTCGCTTGTGCTCGAAGTTTGACTAGCAAAGAGACGATTTCCAAAGGTTCGCGAGCATGTTGGCGGAACAAGACGGGCTCCCGCACTTGGTCGGGTCGTCAAACTACGCAATGAATGACTTGTTCTCAGCAATTTGGACACAGAAATCATCGCATAGAGTATAAGAGAAAGAAAAGGCCAAACATGAATCTGAATCTGAACCAGAAAACACGTTTTGTAGACACAAGCAAAGGTGATGATGTTCTGTATTTACGGGTCACGTCAGGTCACGTCAGTGCGGAAGTATTTGGTTGATCCGAATGATGCCGCGCCCCGGACGGTCAACCCCCGGTGGGGAAATTGATGAGATGTGTTGTGAAACGCTCACCCTCTCATTCCCGGTCCCCATGTATATTTATTCACCAGATCAATACCAGTCTATCTGTATAATCCGAATTAAGGGAAATCTCCGCGGCTTAAAGACCAAAACCATGTCGAATTTGTTACGTAGTCCTTGTGACCAGCGCTTCAACCACTCTACTCCAGGAATTTTTCGCCTTCAAGAACATACTGGCAGATTGCCTTAACGCTCTACCTTTCGTTATTCGGTCCTTCAATAGCATATGGGTGCACCAGACTACTCATCGCAAGGGTACACAGCTGTAGATGCCGTCCTGGATGGATCGGTTCTGACGATTACGATTAATCCTGCTCAATCGTAAGTCGCATTGAAGTTCATGTTCTGATCGAGAGTATTGAACGAGTCTCTCCTTTTTATTTAGACGGCCCAAGGAGTTTTCAGGCGCTCTCTTCAAGAATTTACTCCATGTCTTCGATTTATGTGATAGGGATGATCGCGTCCGAGTTGCCATCTTGACCGCTGATCCATCTGCTCCCTCATATTGCTCTGGGGTGCGTCTTGTGTTGGATACGCAAATGCATTCTTACCTTATTTTTTTTTCTTCACAGGGTGATATTTCAGGTGGATGGGATAGTCTTTGGGATCCAGAGTCAGAGAAAGAAGGCGAACATGGTATAGAACGTTTTTCATCAATTTCAGAAGTACGGACTTACCCCAGCTTTTTTTACTTTTAGCTCATCGTGACGCAGGAGGGATTCTTTCTATCCTCATTTATAATTGCCGCAAGATTACTATAGCTGCGGTCAACGGTAGCGCTGTAGGTGTCTGACACATCTGGCGGCCGCGTTCTGACCTCCTATAGGCTGGAATCGGGACGACTGTTTTGCAACTTCCCTTCGACTTTCGTTTTGTCTGGGGAGGCGCCAAACTCGTTTATCCATTTGTTCGTCGCGGCATAGTCACTGAAGGTACAGCACACACAATTATGATTGGCTTCATTTGACGCTGATGTCGGAACCAAAACCACAGCGACGTCAAGTTATCTTCTTCCTCGTCTGGTTGGACCTTCGCGAGCGAATTCGCTCCTATTAACCGGAGCAGTGGTCTATCCAGACTCTCCATACATTAAAGAAATGTACCACCAAATTCTCCCAACAAGAGAAGCCGTGTACCCTGCAGCAAAGGCCTTCGCAGACGAACTCGCAGCAAACACATCCCAACTCTCGATTGCATATTCCAAAGCACTTATGCAACATAACGATGGCTCTATTGAAGAGAGCCATCT
>JAIFHD010016561.1:0-12211 GCA_019721455.1 Psilocybe mexicana
CTCAGAACGTTAACTATAGAGTAAACGGCTGAGGTGCGTAGACGAGGAGAACGGTGGAATAAGGGAAAAAGAGTAAATAAAGTAAAACAAAAGAAATACTAAATAAGGTATCTACGATGGGATAGGTTCAATATCTCAACAGAGAAGTTAGAACGCAAAGGTGCGTAGTCAGAACTTACTTTCGATTGCTTTTGAGGCACTGGCAAAACCATCATTTATGTTGCCTGAATTGTACTAAATAAAATAAAATGCAGGACAGAATCCGACAGATGAGTCCATGGAAGATTCGATAATCAACTCAATAAACCTGAGGGTTTCACGAGGCGATGATGCTCAGCTGACTTCATGATGGGCAGAGAGGTCGACACAAGGAACAGAAGAACCGTATTTTGACCGTATTCCGTCAGAAGACAACGAATGAGTCACCCTCGATAAAATAAGGGTACCTAGTAAAACTAACTGGTTCATGAATGACAGATTGAACAGCAAACGGTTGATGAAAACAGCCCGGCTCGACGGCATGAAGAAACAAGTGGTGATTGAAAGCCCAATTTTGGTACCACGCTCACACGAAAGCAAAGGGACAAGATCACAGAGGTGTAAATGGATTCCAAGGAGTAGTTGTACTTACTATCATGTATCGTACAAGAGAGTGAGACTGTGAAAACACATGGGCCATGCCGCATCTTCTGGTCTAAATTAGCCCCATTGAAATTTGACGGGCGCTTCTTGTAGATGGCGCGTAAACAGGGATCATCCAGGCGTGTTACGTTCAACGTTCAAATTTCAAACCTCAAGCGCTTCAAGTTTGTCCACGGGGTGTTCGTCGGCGCATCGCGAAACACTGACCTCTTCGTTGCCTGACCAGGTCACTGGTACCTTCCTGGTTTGGAGTAGGACCGAACTGGCCTAGTCAGGCGTGTTTCGGGATGCGCCGACGAACCATTGGATTGGCCCATTGTTTAGATCATGGAACGCTGTTCAGCCTCTGTTGAATGTTCTAACCACACCCCGAGAGCTTGATTAACGTATTTGCGTCAACCCTGAGCTGCGTCCATCACAATTGCAACAATTAAGTGTTTAGAAAGTATGGTATGACACAACCTTGGTCAAATATTACCGGGAGTCCCTACATACTTGAGAGGGTTCTGGCGGACAAGCTTTTGCAGAAGCTTGACCCGTCCCCCCCAACCTTCATGGGTGATAGTCGACCCCGTTATTGTCTCCTGAGAGAAAGCACGTCTCGTATAAAATAAACCATAGTCTGAAGTTTCAATGCTTGAAGGGGCATGAGAATATATGGTCGTTGCAGATGATGTATGGGTTATCACGGTGTTGACTGACTCCACAGAGGGTCGCCTTTTTGGCGTAGCGCTCGGAAGGTTCATTTCCTCGAATATCGCTCGATGAGCAAGATATTCCCTGGCATTCATAGCTGTCGATTCCCTGCTACTACCGTTGGGGAAGGCATTGCTGGTTGTGGGAAGGTTTGGTCGGGGAGGTCGAGGAGGTCGGAGAGACTGTGCCTCAGTGGAGAATGCCGTCGATTGGACTTCAGGGCCAGGAGAGGAGCTTCTTGGCTTTGAAAGGCGCGAGCCCTCGTTGACGTTGATGATGGAACTTGAAGCAGAAGAGTTCGAGTGGTTAAACAACGGTGACATCTTCATTTGCGCCCGAGGCGCCGTTGTGGAGGTCATGACCTTATCCTCGCCGACACTATGATTAGCTGAATTTGGCATCAAGGTGAGCTTTTCGCGTGAGATTTGGTCATTGATAAAAAACATGGACGAATAAGGGTCGTATTCGATGGCAGTGTACATCATTGATGAGTCGGCGGAGTCGGGTGTCTTGTTTGTAAAATCAGGAGGCGTCGAAATATTGGTAGTATTAACCGAAAGCTTTGCAGGGCGATGTTGGGTATTGGGTGGTCTTGTGCTGAGGGTGGTGAGTTTGTTTGATCTCGGAAGAATGGGAGTTTCTGAGGTCAGGAAAGATGTTGGAGCGGACAAACGTCGGCCGACCGATTGAGTTGGTGGTTGGGATCTGAGAGCATCGGAGGACTTGAAATTCTCAACGTGCGCGGTAGGAAGGTGGGGACTGTTTTCTGGGGATGAATTTGGCGATGCGCTATCGATGTCCAGACGAGATTCCCATGGACAACGGGCCATACTGCCCTCAAAGATCACACCGTCCGAGTAGAAGTTATTTATCTCCTCTAAAGCGTAGCGAGCCTCACGCATAGTGCTGCGTTCTCGCCAATCTACGTCGAGCATCTTGACGAGGATCTTGTTGAGTTGGGGAGAAATGGGGAGGACGGTGGGGAGGAAACCGGTGGGGTCGCGCAAGTAGGCCTGAAAGATGGGGTCATCAGGAGTCGCTGACAGCCATGGATCTCGACCTGTCACTAGGTTAAGCAGAATGATCCCGAGCGACCAGATGTCTTTGAACATGGGGGCATAGTTTCCTGTAGGAGCGAAACTTGGTCCTTGGCATTCTAAGGAATAGAAATAGAGATGTGTAAAGGAAATGCGAAAAATGGAACCTTTTGACTGACCTGGGCTCATATGGTAGACGCTACCTGTGCGAAATTCGTCACTGAGCTTGTCAGTGGTAGCGAGACCGAAATCGGTGATGGCAATTCGGAGGCCATCGTCGAAGCATTGGATACTCTCCGGACTTAAATCTCGGTGATAAATCCCGAGAGAATGACAGTATTCGACTGCATCGAGTAGCTGGAGAAAGATGTCCTTGATCAGGGCGTCGTCTCCAAGATAGCGGCAGTTGTGCACGATCTGAGTGAACAAATCGTGGTCCGACGGATGATCCATGATGAGAAAAGTATGTGCCTCTTGCTCTACGACACGATGGAGAGTGACGACCCCAGGATGGGCAGAGGCGAGTTGATGCAGGGCAATCTCACGAATGAAGTATTGCCTCAGACGAGCGGTTTGTTGCCCTGCGAGGATTAGACACTTTACCGTGTAAGATTTTCGGGCTTGAGGGTGGTGAGTCTCGACAGCACGATAGATGGCACCGTAACCCACGATACCCAGGACTTCGACGAGTTCTAGAGTTCCTTTATCGATGAGTGTCCCGACTGGGGGGTGAAGCGCAAAGGCGGGTCTGAAAGAGGAGCCATTCGAAAACATGGGGAAAATGCTGCTAAGGGAAACTGAAGGAAGACAATGGCGTCAGCACCAGACGAGGCGTAAAACGCAGCGTTATCAAAAGGTATAGTGAAAGAGCAATGCACAATAGACCGTTATGAAGAACGTGTTTGACGCCCTTTTAGTGCGTGTCCAACATGAGGTCGCCGTTGGATCCAGAAATGACTGGCCATTTGCTGGCCATGCGACCTCCGCATAAATGAACCTTACCTCTTCGTAATTAGTTTTTGGGGCATAGAGACCCCGCCGACTTGAAAAAATATCACTGCAATCGCGTCGAACTCGGAGCTCGGGCCTGCTCGGGCACCACCATTTCTGGGAGGTGCTTGCCAGGAGAGTTGGCAGTGATCAGAGTAGTAGTCAAGTAGTAGTGGCTAGATAAGGAATCTAAACTTTGAATTGAAATCCACATAAACCCAGAAGTTTGAGAAATGTACTTATGAATTCTTGATGAACTTTGCTAAAACTTGAAAAACTGAAAAGAAATTCGTGATTGAGGTTTTGAATTTTCGAAGCGGAACCTAACGGCCCGGGTGGCTGTGTCACCTATGTTCGAGAGTTTTGGTGTTCATGTCGAGGCTTGAGCTTGAACTTTACATTGAACCTCAATTGAACCTTGACTCAAAACGAACAAAATCGAATTCAAATTTCATGGCTCTGCCGACAAAAGGTCGAGTTATTCTAGATACCACAGTTGGAGAAATCGAAATCGAACTATGGTCAAAGGTACACTGCAGATGTATGTGTCAAGTATGTGTTGAACTGTATTGTCTGTCACTTAGGAAACACCAAAAACATGTCGGAATTTTCTTGCACTTGCAATGGAGGGTCGGTAAGTTTTATTCAGATATCTTGAGTCGGATTTTGATATATACTCATAGGTTACTATGACGGTGTCATATTTCATCGGTACGGGAGTTCTGGTCAACAAAATCCACCTGAATTCAATTGAAGTAATCGTTGGTCATTATTCAGTGTCGTCCCCGGATTTCTCGTCCAAACTGGCGACAAAACCGGAACGGGAGCAGGAGGAGAATCTTTCTACGGAGGTGTGTACTTTTCCTCGTCCGTGATGTTCAAGCACTCACAGATACCTCGTCTCCAGAACCTTTCGAAGATGAGATCCATCCACGACTACGGTTCCCCCACCGTGGACTTGTAGCGATGGCGAATAATGGAACGAAGAACTCGAACGACTCTCAGTTCTTTATCACCTTGGGTGCGTTGGTTAACTGGGGAAACGCAAGACCATTTTGACACTGATGTCCCGTCCAACAGATCGCGCTGACGAACTACACGGCAAACATACTCTGTTCGGTCGTGTTATGGGAGATACTGTCTACAGTACGTGTATTACTACCTGAATTTTACTCATTATTCATGTTGTTTCCCAGATGTAATGAAAATCGGAGAGATGGGTATGGTCAAATCCTTGTCTATTCTAAGGTTACTGAAATAACTTGCCATACACAGAACTTGACGGTGAAGGACGACCAGTATAGTGAGTCCTACCTTTGTATAATCCCTCATCTCCTTAACACCATCCCATAGCCCACCCAAGATCAAGTCCGTCCGAATCGTCGACAACCCATTCGACGACATCGTACCTCGTATCACAGCAGCCGAGAAACGCGCTCAACAAAGAGCCAGAGAACAAGCCCAACGAGACCGAGAAGAGGAACAACGTCGGAAAGGCGCCAAGAAGAACGTGAAGCTGCTTAGTTTTGGGGCTGACGAAGACGCTGGCGAGGATGATTCGGCGACGTTCCAGAAGAAACCTATCTATAGACCAGAATGTATGTGGTTTTTCTTCTCTGAATTTCTTTTTTGTTTTAATGAAAAAATTGTTATATGTGCTCAGTGGTCGACAAACCGCAGAAAGTGACTGCCATCCCGGATTTCGTCTCACAACCTAGCTCGAGTCGGTCAAAAGCTCCTTCGGTCTCTGAACCACCCAAAGAACACAAAGTGACCAGTTCTATTGCCGTTCCCCAAGACCCAATTTCTCACAGATTATTATTTATTTAGAGCGAAAAATCATCCAAGAAAGCAGACGACGACCTCACCAAAATCCGACAACAACACGCCCAAGAGAAATCCGCCTCTGAGTACGTCCATTTTCATTTCCACTCCCTCCGCTTTCCCCTCCCCTTCCCCCTGATATTTGCGGACATTGACATTAATCAACCCAATCCAATTTCCAGAAACGCTCGCAAATCCGAGATCGCCAAAATGGAGGCCGACATCCGTAAGCTCCAAAAACGCAAAGACGGCGGCGATTCCGATTCCGACGACGCAGCTGCACGCAAAAAACCCAAGAAATCATACCTCGCCGAGGAGCTCGCGAAATATTCCAAGGGCCGTGGGCTGCACAAGAAGGGCAAGAAAATGGATGAGGGGGACGTGTTGGCGGCGATGAGCAGTTTTAGGGGGATGTTGCAGAGTAAGGTGTTTACGGAGGAGGGTGAGGAGGATGTGGACAGGGAAAGGGATAGGAAGAGGGCAGGAGGGGGTGGTGAGGGTGAGGGTGATGGGCTTGGTGGTGGCGGCGGTGGTGGAGCAGGGGAAGACGCTGGGATGGAGGTGGATGATGATTATGGTTTCATGAACCATTCCTTACATTTCGCCAAAGACGGTACGGAGGAGGTGAAAGCGGAGAGGGACTACGAAGTCATCGATCCCAGGCAGCGTGGCGCAAAGGCCAAAGAGGAGGAAAGAGAACGGAAGAAGGCGGCGTTAAAAGCCAAGGGAGGGGGAGCTGTTGGTGGGAGGTATCGTCGATAGGATTTTGGAATGCAACAAAAATCGTTGTGCCAACGTACTTATTGATTCTTGATTTTAATTTTCATTGTATGTGGATATCGAATCGAGGTGGATCTCTCTGATACAAGAAGCTTATCTGTGTTTTTAAAAATCAGAAAGAGGATAATTTATATGAAAAGACAAAAATCTGGGGATGGGGATAATACAAAAAATGGCTATATACACGGAATGAAGAAGATTTTAGATTTTCTACAATTTTTTTTTATCTCGCTTTCTTGATAATAATTGCTATGATAATAGAACACTCACTCCTCCCCTCCCGAGCCTCGCCACGTTTCCTTGTAAACCACAAGCCAAAGACCGAAAGTTTCCTCGACTCCACCCATCGTCGTCCATCTCCATTGAGCTCAGCGCAAAGCCCAAGTTACATTGCCCAACGTGATCCACCCATTCCAGTTCCTGAGGAGTCTCTCGAAAGATACACAAGTCACATAGGAAGTTAATAGGAGGAGGGCGGTGGGAGAGGAAGAAAGAGAGGTAGGACACAAGATATACTATAAAAAAAAGAAAGGATGAAAGAAGGGGATTAGAGAAACATGAAAAAAGAAAGAAAGAAAGAAAAAGAAAGAGGTGTGATCATGTTGCTCGTCTTCAGATAAGTTCGTTGTTTAGAGGAAAAGCGAATGATGGTTGGTTGGTGGGTTTGTGAAATTGAGTGGACTGGAGGTGTGACATTTGTATTTGCGGGCCGGATATATGTATGTAGGAATTGAGCGGATTAGAGGATGTGTTGACGGGAAGGTGTGAGAGGTTGTGAATGGAATGTGCCAGGATGGACGTAAACGAGAGACTCGATATGCAATGCGTAAAAAGAAAAAGAGAAAAAGAAGATTGTTTGTTGCTCGTTATGTATCGTGTAGAAGGAAGGTGGATGACGTAGTGAGGATAGAGAAGGTAGTTGGGGTGGACTGTGGGAAGGGAAGACTACATAACTGACCACATCCTGCCTCCAGCCCACCGGCCAAAATAAAGGAGAAGGCAAAAAAAAGGGCCAGCGAGCAGCACAAGGGGAACGTCACGTTCGCGTAGAGAATCGCGACACCATGAGAGCCAAAGCTATAAACGCACAAAGCCTCCATTTCTCATAGATAAAATGGCGCCACGTCGCCATCCACCCCTGAGCAGGAGGAACCGCCGGTCGGTTAGAATCTTCAGGTTTAGCGACGGAGTTCGAGGTCGCGTTGACGTTCTGGCGTGCTTCTTGAGCTGCATCAAGGAAATTCACTTTCTGTCCGTTCAAAGTGGAATATAGGGGATTCGGACCGGCTCGTGGTGTGGGAAGACCAATTGATGAAGAGGAGGATGTTGCTGTTGATATTGTCGTCGGTAGCGCGATCTGTGGGGTTGAACGCAAGGACGATGATATTGAAGGCGTCGCTGTGCTTGGAGGAGGGGCGTCTGGCTTTCCTCGCTCCTTCTGCCCCATATTGGGTAAATCCCGCATGAGCAAGGTGGAATACTGAAAAGAAAGATATTGTTAGAAAAGGTGTCGGCGCAACATTACAAAAAAAAAAGAGAGAAAAAAAAAGAAAAGAAAGCAAGAAAATATGAAACAGGTTGCTCACATCAGGGAAAGCCTCCTTGAATCGCTGTTGCGAGATGTTCCACCCATGACTGCGAGCAGCGAAGCTGCGCTTGTGAGCATCCGACGATGTGACGGACCCTGTCGTCATCTCATCGGAAAGCATGAAGGAAAGAAGACCGGTCAATCTAGAGGATGGGATATGTCAGCATTTTGGCCGGTTCTGGCACAGGGGGGGTTGACATGTTCCGGAAAGCGAAGTCCCGTGAACAATAAACGGAAAGGATGCAGGGTTCATCTGGAAATTGATAATGAAAATCGGAAGACTCACATGGTGGCCACACTCCAAGCTGGGTTCCACTAGAGAAAGATGAATTGTCTGAGTAACCTGAAGATGCCAAAAAGCTGGAGCATGATCAAAGGTACTCACAGATCCCGGGTGGAAGTCCGACATAGAGAAACATATCTTTTTGTCCGGTTGGAAGCGACCCGAAGGGGTGTACATCTGGGGAAAGGATGAGATGATTGGAAATGATTGGAAAGTGGAATCAGATATACATACCTTGATCCCTGGTGGTTTAAATGGGTATTCGGATGGGAACAAAAGAACACCGTGATACTCTCCGCCGTCGAAGGGTGAGTCTGGTGGCCCGCGCTAGACATTGAGGTCTGGATTAGAAACCCGGGGAGATGCCACATAATTTCTGAATAGAGTGCGTACGATAAGGAAATTCCCTAAGAGCAATGGCGTCAGTCAAACGTATCAATCCCATCCTATACCACTAAAGGTGCTTACAATTCAGAATATTCTTCTCGTCCGGTGCTGCCCAAACGAATGGAGGAGGTTCCTTCTGCATGGCAACATATTCCTTGGAGAGCTGGATGGTTGAGATGGCGGAAAGAAAGGAGGAAATTTTGTGAGCGAAAACTGGTTTATGACCGCCATCGCTGTCGACGACGATGGCGAGATAGGGATAGGGGACGTACACGTTTCTGAGCGGCCTTGCTTGCCATTATAAAGTTGGTGGTAAAGGAGCAGGAGGAGATGAATCACACGAACAAACAAGTGTGACACCCTCTGCGGAACCTGTCACGCGGGTCTTTGGTTTCCTTTCTTTTTGTCCTTGACTCCTTGTACTTTTATCTGCGTTCTTATGTCTCTTCAAGGCTTTCCTTTATTTTTCTACTTTTCTTCGAGCACTACGCCTCCTGTATGTTCGGACTTCCTCGCTTCTTAAATGTTGACAAAATCAACAACCTACTGTGCAGCTTAAGAGCAAACTTTCATCATATCAGTACGTACATGCAATTATCCCTTTTTCTTTCCAAAGGTCCTAGCTCATCAAGAAATTTCGTAAAACCGTGGAGAATCCTTCCATAAAGCGCTCTATAAACATGTCACAAGGCTCATGTGAGCAAAGAAGTCGACGACACCAAATAGCGAATCTCTCTTAAACCGCTAGCTCCGGTGTTGATGGAGCCGGAATTCCCACCAGCAGCCACCATGCGTTCTGTGAGCATGCCTGGTGCTCCCCCTAACCGTCTTTTCTCTCAGTTGATGCAATTCATCTCAGAAGGTCGACTCTAGATATTGTGCTCTCCATGTGCGCGAGGGTGCGAAACGTGTGGGGAAGGCTCCTCCAACCAACGGCGTCTACTAGATGAAACGATCACAAGGGCATGTTGCTTGCACACTGTGGATGCCAGTGTGTGTTGCGACTGAGCGCTGATGTCCAGTTCAAGTCGTGTCATCTTTGATCCAGGCATGTGCACGAGGATACGATAATATCATTTTGTTGTCCACAACTTCTGAACGGGCCCATCGACCCCTTTATTAATAAGGGGTTCAACAAGAGCCCATACATCCTCCTCCACCACCTCTCTCTCCCTTCCAGCATCGACCGAAACCCAGCGGACGCCGCCACCACTGTCAGCAGCAGCAGTCATCTCCTCCCCTATGCGATGGAAGATCTGACGAACCCTGAGCTGCATCTCCTCCTTCTCATACCGCTCCTCTCCGTATCCTCCTCGCTCTTTTGCCTTCTCCGGCGAGATATCAAAGAACAAGACGATATCAGGTGCAGGGAGCCCGATATCTGGGCTCCGACACCATTCAAAAGGAAGCAGCGGTTTGCCTTGAGTGTCAATCTTGGACGCTGAGAAGGCTATACCTGAGAAGGCATACCGATCACAGATTATCGGCGTTCCTGCTAGGAGCGTTTTCTCAATAGTGGACCTATAAGTCACGATGAGTGAAAGATCGACAATAAAGAAAGAAAGCCAGAAAAAAAGCTGGCAAAATCACGTACGCAAGTTCCCAACGATTCGCAGAAAATAGGAGATGGACCGCACGGTCGTCCAATTCCGAAGTCGAGCGCAAATACGAATCAATCATCTGGCCAATGGCCGTTGTCCTATCTTCAGTGCATTTCAGAAAGTCCTACTCTCAATCATCAAAGGAACCTAAACAGACTAAAAGCTAAACCGATTTGCTTACCTGGGAACTTCAACGCATGCGCCTCGACGCCATTCGCCTTCAGTCGGGCGTGAAGAGATGCGGATTGGGTAGTCTTTCCTGAACGATCGAGACCTTCGATAACGATGAATGGTGCTCTTCGCGCTGGGTCTGGGTTTGCATGTGACGCCATTTGTTTGATTCGTTTCGATGCGCACGGAACCAGAAACCAGGGAATTAAGGAGATCTCAGGGTTATAAAACGTGTATGACACGTAGAATCTCCGTGGATTACCGCAAGCTTGTTGAAGCGCTGAAGCGGCGCAAAGTCAGTTCCAGCAACAAGACGGTCGAGGATCAACTAATGGCTTCCAAAAATAGCACGATCACGTTGATGGGAATCACCGAATCGGAGATCGAACCTACAGCATGCCGCACGGCATTGGCTCAAGAAAGAAAAATACTCGAATTCCGCCCTGAGCAGACAATTATCCTTGATTATCCCTAAAAAAAGCCATTATCCAATTGCCCTGGGGCATCGTTTTCGATGCGACAAGCTTCCTGGCCCCCGGCGAGTGACGGCGAGTCCGAGTACAATGCTTAATCATGACTTCAATCTAACTTCAATGGTTCTCGAGAATTTCCATGTCAAATGATAAGCATCCTCCGCTCAACCCACATGACCAGGGAACAAATCCCTTCAAAGCAACGGAGGCAACAGATTTATGTACTTATGCCTTCGGACTATGGTGACCTACTCTATTTTTATCCATCAGGGTAAGTCAAAAATCCTATAAATCTGAGAATTTTAGACGGTTGGGTGATCATTCATCTATTCACCTTGTCACCTCTGTGAACCACCGGATAATAAGCCCAATCAGCATCTACACCATGAAGTTTGCCATTTTTTGCGTTGCTGTCATATGTGGAATCGTTGCGACGCAAGCCCAAACCGTCTACCATTGTAAGTCCTCGTCTCGTTCATCTGGTCTCTGGCTGATTGAACAAATCATTGGAATAGGTGATATTCCCTCTGTGAGCCCCCTAATTTGAACTACGCTGTTTCAATAGACTTACTTGACACGCTTGTTCATGTCAGAGCCCGAAATGTAAGTGAACCCCGCTCTCGAATGAGTGCTCTATCTAAACAATCACTACTAGGCCCACCTGGATATCAATGCTGTGGCCCCATCTCTATTACAACCGGTGGAGTGTAAGTACACTTTGTTGGTCTCATGCAAACTCCTCGTTTTGAAACACGTTCGCCAAAGCTGCCGTCTGGATGGGGAACCTTGTGCTAGATAAAAAAGCATCGAAGAATTTCCATACGTTTATGAACCTATTTTCAGACAACGATTAAAGTCATTTTGGACATTGAACCTGACCATATAATACCAACGTCCCTCAGGATCAAAGTATATTCAATCACCTGTAAGAAGGATAACTTTAAGCTGATATACATCATTCTTTTGTTGTTGAACCTGCAAGAAATACTTATCAGCTCAGCTGCGAACCAGGCTGTGAAATTTGGTGGGAGTCAGCTTTCCGTTGAACATTCTGGAAACAATAGTCGATTATATTTCATGTCCTCGTGAGGCGTCCGAGTCAAACGCCATTCCATAATTACGGAGTTCTAACTGGAGCAGTGGTGACTGCAACGACCCTCTAGAGTTTAGTGAATTACCACAACATGATATGACATCTAACAGCATATGGAAAACTCTAACTCGTTCTCTCTGAGGAAGACATTAGCCAAACTCCATTATTCTTGACAATGCACATCTCCACACTGACTTCCATCTCCGGCGCTCGTCCGATTCACCTGACCAAACGGAAATAGACGCGGCGTCAGTCTATTTTTAGACCCTCCAGATATAAAATTGGAGCGCGTAGGTTGGTGGTGGCCTACAAAATAAACCCATTTTCTCCCTGCGCATCGTCGAATATGAAGTTCTCTATTATTTCCCTTGTTACTACTCTTGTCCTTACCACTCAGGTCCTCGCGACACCGAGCCTTCTTCAGAAGCGCACCTGTGTCGACCCCCCCACCTACCATTGTACGGCTTCTAACTTTTTGCACATTTGGTATCGTGAAATTGACGCTGTGTGAGGAATGGTGATCGCGTGAGCACAGAAACGGCGAACGAAAACCTAAGTCGCGTGAGAAACTCACCGTGGGAAACCTCGATTCGCACCATCGGCGCCCTCAAAACAATGGGCTCGCCACTCGAATAAAACAAAATGA
>JAIFHD010016575.1:0-10954 GCA_019721455.1 Psilocybe mexicana
GGATTCAACCGTCCATCAAACGAGCCAAGGATAACTTGAGGATACGATAAATTCGTACTGCGGGGCCATCTCATGTCGATGAGAATTGTGATTCATGGACGGTCCATCTACCCATCTGTTAGCGATGAGCGAGGCGCAAGCAAGCCAATGACACCTGTGACCACAAGAACGCACCTCATCCGACCACCAGTCTGAACTCCCTTCCTCCGACCTGTAGCTTGGCGATATGTACCGACACCATTCGCGCTTGCGAAAAAAGCGCACAAGCCACAAAACATCCGCTGAGCTGGCAGTCGAATTGGAGGGGTATGGGTTACGGGTATTGGGTATCGGTGGAGGGAGAGAGATCCGCAAGATGGCCAAGAGTCGAACCGAATTTCAACGCAGACATGTGAGGGATTGTCAGAGGCGGGGACGGTGTTTTGTTGTCCTCCATTCGCGCTGCTGCTGCTACTAGTCGTCGTCAACGCGACCCTCGCGATGAGTATAGTAGGAGCGATTCCCTGAACCCATATCATCACGAGGTTCAAATAAGTATCGTTATGTAAAACACTCCCCCCAAAAAAGCGAAAAACGTACCGCAGCGAGATTAGTCAACACCTCGATATAATCGCCCGCAAAGAACCCTGGCCTGTCCGTACTGTTGAAAGACGGCACGACAGCGAAGACGGCATAGATGATGAGGATGACGGAGTAGTAAGTACGCGGTTGCGGATTCGATGATCACGAGTCATGACCATGATGTGCTGGAACGTCTTCTGCGAGTTGCCACGCCGAGAGCCATCTCCTGACCTCGTTCCACTAAGTCTAGCAGCGGTGGCGACACGACTTGGAAGACGGGAGACGGTCATGTGGATCCCGTACGCTATAAGCATCGGCACAAAGAAAAGGAGGGGTAGGGCTAAGGTTATGGGGATATGCGCTCGAAGGTGAAAAAACGACTCGGAGCGGAGAGGAACACGCACCCTGCTGTCCTATTGATTCAGAGCAGAACATCCACGTGCCGGCGCGTTCACGCGGGGAACATCACAATGGCATTTGTGAGGCAAGGGCGCCGGGACTGTGTCGAGGGCGAGACGAGAGCATTGTTGACGTCGTCACGCGCGGACCTGGGTCCGTCCGTCCCTAAACCAACATCTCGGAAAACCACAGCAGACAAAGCAAGAGACCCATACGATGTCTAGTCTAATTTATAATCATAGTCCTGTGGATAAAACTCCTTCGTGTTATTTGAAGTTATCCTAATGTTGATTGAGAATGTCGAAAGCGGAGAGCGATTTTCGGGGAAGGGAAAGGCGAGGTTTGTTTGAGAGAGGGTCCGATGTAGTTGACTGCAAGGTGAGGTGAGGTGAGGTGAGGTCAAGGTGCAGGGAGGGACAAGACGAACGATAACGCACCCAAACACATTGCGGTGTCAATGGCAGGGTCCACACTAACACCCTCCCTCTCGCTAACGAGCTATGAGCTAACGAACCCGAACCCACTTGTGTGCTATGCATCGTATCCTTCCGTATCCTCTCCATCACGTTACTTCACCTCCACCACATCGACAAAGAATGGAAGGGCGGTGAAGTGGTGTAACCCAGGGCGGGCGGTGGTGACTGCACCGTTCGCTTCGAGGCTCGACTCGGCTTTGTATTGATCCTTTCGGGAAAGTAGACAAGAAAGACAGGCAAAGGTAGAAGAGGTGCCAATGTACATTGAAAGACTGGAGAGTGAGGGAAAGGGATGTCCGAGCTGGAGCTCGAGAAGAAGGAACGTCGATGTCGATGAGGATGGACGGTCCATATGCCACCTATTAGCAATGAGCAAGGCGCAAGCCAATGACACCCGTAACTACAAGAACGCACCTCATCCGACCACCAGACCGGCCTACCCTCCTCCTCCGATATGTACCGACATCATTCGCACTTAGGAAAATGCCCAAAAGCCACAAAAAGGCCAGTGAGCTGCCAGCCGAGGTTCGCACCGTCTTATTGAGTAGAGATTGAGGCTGAGAACGTCGATGATAGCATGGAAATTGTCACTTCCATTGAGGCACACGCGGACATTGAAGCGAAGCTTGGAGGTTAGGGAGGTGGTCGTGTCCAGAGCGTCGGAGCCTGGAGGCGGGGCTCGAGGGCGGAGTCACAAGCGTGACAACCCCGTCACATCTATCCGTTCGTCTTGTTGCCTCTTGTTACCTCTCGCTCGCCTCTTGCCCTCCTCTCCATTTGCATGCCCTTCCGTTTTTCCTCTATTCACCCACCCGCAAGCTTCCCTCTATTTAATCTGGAAACTAATCTTAATGCCAGTGCAACATCGGAACTCGCGAGCTTCACAAATCCAATTGTAATCGACGTGGACACCCCAGGGGCGGAGACTCGGCTGGAAGAGGGTACGGATTATGGGTTACGGATATGGTTGGAGGGGCTAAATATCGATGAGGACTGGATGGGATGGGACGAGAAGCGAGGAGTGAATAAGAGGAGCACCTGTCGACATCCCTTCCACAGCTCCGATCCTGGATCCACGAGTTTCCTATTCTCAGCTTGAAGCCTTTCGCCCAGGTATCATTGCTTTGACGACGAACGTTCAGGATGACGGTTGGGCAAAGGGTGGGTAAGGACTAAGGGAGGAGCGCATCAAGAAAAGAAATGGGTGAGGAGCTAACGGCTCAAGTTGTGAGGGTGATCATTGGATTTGTATTGAGTTCTAACGAGCGCGTATTGAATAAATAGGGAGGTGTTTCCACAAAAAAAAAAATTGAAAAAGCAAATTGATTACACCTTCTCAACCCCTTCATTCATCAACTATGCCAGTCTCTGCGTTTGCTTGAGCGGCTTGTCGATCTCCTCCCCAAGAGCTAGATGGATGGATAACCGCCGGGACGTCCATATTTTCCGTTATATCATTGCCTCCTCCAGGAACGTGAGCCGAACCCATTTCCAATTCGGATATGTTGGGGGTTGTGAGTGTGAACGTTTGTTCCGCAGTGTCTGTGGCGATTCTTGCCACTACAATCGTTGGCGCCACTCCCTATTTTTTGGTCGCCTGTCAATTGGATGTCAATTCAATCTTCTCGTTCCAAACACATACCGCAACAATTGCAATGACTTGCCCATAAGAAGATGCAGCGAGGCAGCGTATTGCAGTCATTGGCGATGGTGTTATTGATGTAATAATGTCGATAACGGCCGCTCCGACAAGCGCCAACGAGTAAATCGCTGCAGACTCCGCAATAATGGTCACAATGTGGTTTAATCTGCGTTTTGATCTAGAACCACTCATACAGGCGACCTTGTGTATTCTGTATCCAATCATAAATGTCGTACCAACTGTTGTCAAAAGAGACACAAGCATCAAGGCGGCTATAATTCTGTCACTTAGACGAGCCAGTCTTGCATTGGTGGAATTGTTATTCATGGATAATGCCCATATAATTGTGGTCGCAACGAGCAGGCCTGACGGTTTTGAATGAAATGATTAGTTTGGACGTGTCAACACGGGAACAGAGGATGGCTCACCGGACTCTACGACCATCATAACAGATGGGATAGCAATAACTCGCAGCGACGTGCCCCACACATGGTAGCACCGCCAGGTCTTGAAACATGTTCAATTACACGCCCCCAAGCAAAAATTTATGATTGACTAACCAACAATCCATCGGCTGCCACAAATCCAGAGAAGAAAATGAAGGTGTTGAAGTTATTCAACCAAACAGGAGATGGGTACAGTGCAGCCAGAGCCATAGTACGTCGCGTGGACGCGGCAGGAATTAGAAGGTTGGTGGAATAGAACGACAGAACGGTGCTTATGGCGGGGACCATATATAGGGCCGTGATTGTTGGAATAACTATTCTCATGTTCGGTTTTTTTCGGGATACTTCACGGGATGTTCAGTATTTGCAAGTTAGGGCGATAGCGGTATTGAAACGTACTGTAAAGATACATCGTCCCGAGGTATGTCATTGTATACATTCCTACGTCGTAAAATGGGTGAGCAAAGATAGTCCGACAGTATACGGTCTTTCACCGAAAGTCCTTACCCATAAGCATATTTTGAAGCATGCCTGAATGGAGGGTTGCGCTGATAATAAGAGTCGCTTCCGACAACATCAATACAGCTGGTTCCGACATAACTGAAATGAGGATGATTTGTTGTGCTGTTGAAGGAACTATAGAGACCTACTATTTTATACAGATGTCTTCCGACTGTGACTAAGTATGGTTTCAATAAAACGAGGCACAGTGGCGTATACATCTTTCGAAAAGATCGCTTAAGTCTAAGAAAAGCACCCTCAACGATCAGATCCTTGATGCCTCACCCACTCGCCTACCCGGATTGTGCGGATTCATGATCACTCGTACATTCGTTGAACATTGAGTATTGAATGCTGATACGAAAAATTCAGAAAGTTATCGAAAGTTCAAGTGTCAAAGACTAAATTTCGCTGAACCTATCTCAGGAACGATGAATCTCGAACTGTAAACCACGAATCACGAAACACACTCAATTGTCCAATTTTTTCTCGACCCCGAACTTTGTCTACGTGGTGAAGCTCCCTTATCCATGCAAAGAGCATGCAAGAGCGGTGGAGAGCTCTTAATTTCGCCTCAAAAATATTGATAACTCACTCAGAGGAGAGGCGCGAAGGGAGTCTATATGCTCTGGCCAAGTTCAGTCGCTGTTGGTATTGGGGTAGGACATGGAAATGGCACCTGAGCAGCCGAAAATGTTATATTTGCTCCCATCCAGTGTGTTCTAATCTAGGGATTTGGAATTGTGGAGCCCACATTCCAACAATCAAGGTTCATCTGATGTGGGTCTATTGAAAAGGTCATCGCTCTGCATTATTTGGGTAACGACGGTTCCAGATTTCCAGTTCACTGAATGAAAATGATGTATATCATTTAAGTCTAGATAAAATCAAGAAAGACCTTTAAAATACCTTGGAGAAGTCGATTTCGAGATGGGAACCTGTAAGTCATCAACCCATGCAGGCACCGGCGGGTTTCAAGGCTGAAGCACTGATGAGATATATGATATTCTCTCATGATGAAGCAGGTGTGAAGACCCACTCCACAAGTCAACCGGTGGCTGATCAAAGAGGGCAACGTGTCACGAGAACACTGCCATTGCCGGTTTGCCTAAGCGTGAACGGCAGAAACTTGGGAAAAGCGCACCATCTCGCGTGCGGCGGTTTCACGGATTAGCACGACCGAGTATGATATCCGCATTAATATCATTTGGATATCGTTTTCGGCATGAGGGGGAGGGGTGTATATGTGATTAAAATAACAGTTAATATCATGGAAGCGCCGGGCTGCTCGTGGCAGGATCCGTTGGTCGACCCCACTGAGAACATTTCTTGTCTGGTGAACTTCTCTGATATCGCCCATCATCAAATCAAAGAGAAATCTAATGATCTGACAGTGATCTCCCGCTCGATTCGGCGGATCCCCACCCCGTAGGACTACTAGACTTGTAATATGACGACGACGAACTTCCAAGGGCCCAAGCGCTTCGATCTAACGAGCGCGGCTGAGGTTGCCAGACTCAAGTACATACAATTACAGGACTCGAGCCCTGGATATTCGGGAAATGTCACTGATCGCTCTGTTTTTCTGCTATATATTCTATAGAATGTTGTGATAAATCATTAAAACATTGGATGAATCACAAAACGCAAATGTAGGAACGACAGTCGAGCGAAGCGGCCCGAGAGCGGGATTGAGTCATATGACTTCAAAACTGTGGATCTCATTCTGACTCGGTTCGAGACCAACGACTTCGTTCAAACAAGGTCCCCTTGCTCAACATATACCACGACGGCGCTCGATACCTCGAACATCCTGCACCGACACCGCTCCCCTCAGCTAAATGCCACCTGTTGACCTCGTATCCGATATTTGGGACCTGATTATTGACATCGTCAGCGATGGGCTCAATCCCAAACCGGACCACTCATCACTCCGGAACTTGGCTCTGACGTGCAAAGCGATGGTTTCACCATGTCGCGAGCACTTATTCTCAACCGTCGTCATTGAAGAAAGGAGTGGGGTCGACATGTCAGGCCTTATTGGTCGTTTCCACAACTTGGTCATCCACAACCCTTCGATCATTCAATACATTCGGCACGTTCAGTATCAAATCCGGTTCGCTCAGGATGTTCGGGTCCACCAGATATTCCAAATGCTCGGTAAATCCACGACGTTGCGCTCCATCGAACTCTGGGACTGGAATGGCCGATGGAACAAATACCCAGAACCATTGCAAACCGCGCTGGAACGACTGATTCGCCTGCCGAGTATAACCGCACTCCATCTCTCACAGATCGGCTCTGTCCCGTCTTCCATCTTCTTTGGTTCCAATAACATCACCCACCTCACGCTCAAATATGTGGAATTCGCGCCTACGCATGATCCGGGCATGAATATCGCGAGGGACAGTGTCTCAGCTCATAGACCGATTTACCTCGATGTGTCCTCCTCTCCTTTCAGTGGTCATATGTCCCTCAAGGATGGAAAGATCGTCGATTTCAGTGGTCTGCGTGAAATAAAATTTTTCATCAACCACGCAGACGATATGGAGGGCATGAAGCAGGTCCTTCGAATGAGCAGAGAAGTTCAATCATTGGATATATCTAGTAAGTTATCGCGCTTGCTTTTGAGTACGCCTCGCTGTAATATTAATCATTGGTTCGTTATAGCCCTTGATGACTATGAAGTCATGTCATTGGCAGGACTTGGAACTTCGCTATCCACATGGAACGTCGGAACACTCAAAAAACTGACCCTGAGGCGCATAAACATTGCTTCAGAGTACGACGAACCTCTATGCGATCTCGTTCCTGAACTTGCCATGATCGCGGGGATCAACATCGTCGAAGAAATCTATCTGGAAGTTCAAGTTACCTTCGAGGGTGACAAGCGGGCTCGGGCCGACATGCACAATTGGTCGGCGTTGGACTCTCTCTTGACCAGACCGGGTTCATTCCCGAGGTTGACCGTCGTCACCATCAGCATTCGGTGGAATACAAGTGAGTGGAGCGATGAAGATGAGGCAAGTATTCGCGATCACATAACGGAGCGCGATTTCCCCCAACTCTTGGATAGCAAAGGCCTGGAATTTCGATTTTTATGCGAAGTCAGAACATTCCGATGTTCTCCCGGGTGTTGCTAGTCTGGCCGAGTTTGAAGGACCACTTTCCATACAAATCCTCGTATAATTACCAGAAGCACGTACACTATGTATGTGAAGTGGACGTACGTATCACTAGCACTCGTTATACATTATCGCAGCCTTTTCGATCTTTTCCTTCAGGGACACCTCGAGGGCGCTTGCCTTTCTTTCTGTTCTGCTTCAACGTCTCATTCGCACTTGGCTGTGGACGTATACAGAATCCTGGCAAGGACAGAGGCCGGTTAGGTGGTTCACCGATCACAGGAAGGCCGGAGTCGAGGCTTACACTCACCTTTTTCGCCAATCTGTATGTAGATTAACATCCGGACTTCAGTCGCGTCCCTCAGATATCGACGTAAACACCAATACCTCATTAATACACAGTTGGCGCGTCAGCGTCAGTGCTCAACGTCTCGAGCAAACCTAGCAAACCCCGTATTTCCCTTTTGCTTCCCCGAAGACCGCTCTCCGCTTCGAAATTCTCCCCAGGTAGCGATCAACGTCAGGATATTTCCTATGTAGTTCTTTCGCTGATCATTTGATCAATGGAATAGGTTTTGAATCCGAATACAATCTAGCCCATCCGACATGGTTCCGTTTGCTAAATGTTTGTCTGATATACCAGCTCGTGGTCCAATACCCTGTCTAGGGCTTTCTATTGCAGCCGCTTGTAATACATATACGTTCAAGGTAAATTCACATCCAATGAAATGAACTTGAAACCTCAAATTCAACGGTCGTGCTCTCCGAGAGGTTGGGGAAGCTTTGCTTGGTTATTCGAGCCTCGATTTCCTTCTCGTCTCCACCCCATAAGACCCATAAAATATCTATCGCGACCTTCTTCAACATTGGGAACGAACCAGGTCTGGTCAACAGGGTGTCAAATGCCGACCAATCGCCCGTGTCAGTCCGATATGCAGTCTCGTCGTCAAAGGTAAGATCTAGTGATACTTCTTCCAAAATGTTCGTCTCGGCTATTATGCGAAGTTCAGAGACGAGATCGCGCAAGGGATCTTCCTCTTTTGAGATCATATGTGGTCCAAGGGTCAAACTTCTGAGTGTTCTGGCATGCGACGCGGATAGGGAGGCTCCAAGGCCCGTCCATGAAAGTGGCATGCGAGCTACAATCATGATCATTACAGAAATACGCCTGATGACTTGATACTCACTGGATATATCCAGCGACTCGAGTTCTTTGCTGCTATAGAGCACCTGATGCACAACCTCCAAGTCTCTAGCGTTCTCGACACTCCAAAACTCTCCCTTCTGCAAACCGCTCAAATCAATGATCCTTTGATCCTGGGTCGATCCAGAGGGGTGCATGAGGATCCAGAGACTCTCGTAAGAATAGGTGGTCGCGGACAGATACGTTGGTCTGAGAGTTGACGCCACGCGACTCACGGTGTCGACGTCCGCGTCATTGGTGCGTATGATTTGCACATCGTCGAGAGTGAGGTGAGTTACGCTGGTGGAACCAAGGAGAGGTGATGATGGGATGGACTGCATTGATGAAATCTTGAGTTTGGTGATGGTAGGCTGGTGGATTAATCTTTCCAACAAGATATGGAATGCCCGTGGAAATGTGTTCCAATCTTTCCTTGCACCCCAAAGGTCAATGGACCGCAACGATGTCGAGCTACACAGGACCTCGAAAATCTCATGTAGCCGGACGTCATCAGGGAGGCGGATGTAATGGCGAAGATGTCGAATATGATGGATTATCGCAAGGTTCGAGATCAGTTCGTGGAAACGAGCGATAAGGTTGGGTAATCGGTTTTCGCTCTCGTCAGCGAAACTGGTGAGGTCGAGAGTTGAGAATAAGTGCCTGCGGCATAGTCCAACCATGGCTTTGCAGGTCAAAGCCAAGTTCCGGAGTGCGAGCATTGATGCAGATGGGTGGTCCGAATCGAGTCCATCATCCAAAATGTCGGTAATCAGTTCCCAAGTATCATATGTGAGCTGGACGCTGGGCATCGTGAAGAGAAGAGGAGAGGCGCGGCAGAATGTGGGTGTCGGGCAGCGTCGTGGTATCGATGGAAGGAATGTTGAAACCTTCCTGGGGTAAAGGCCAACACGTTTTATTTTTGACAGTGATCATCACGGTAGAACTCTGCTACTACGAACATAGTTCCCCGAACCGGTTCGGCGAACCACGGACCTTGAGCTTGAACTATGATGCATTCATCCATGAAATCCTTGAACATCTACATGGCGATACCAAGTGACCGATCACATCAGGCAGCCGCGGTGGGCATATTCAACGACGACAGGAGCATGTATTATAACTAACCAAGCCAACACATCAGAAACCGCGATAGTACTCATAGAAATCCGCAGACACCTCGCCCATACGCAAAATACCCCGCCCACCTCTAATTCGCCGTATTCGAGCACCGCACGAGAGAGAAGGCTCCGGTGCTCATGAGAAACCAAGTGGCGGCAACGAACTTCCAATTTCTTGGATAAGCTTGAATACCGTATTGATACCAACGATCTCAGCATGGCGTAGAGTGAGAAATGCGAGGTTATAGTCTCAGAGAGGATGTGTGGTTGGCGCATCGAACGTGTACACGTGCACCATCTATTCACATTGACCAAGCCAACTATTAGCAAGTCTCTTGATAATTTCTTGAAAATTAGGGCTCACCTCTTTCGATATGTACTAGGTTCCTCCACCCGCCCTTCACGCGTGACCAATTTACGGATAGCCAACGCGTAACTTCCAATGTACCCAATATCGATATCGTCGTCGACCAATCGTCGACCACTGTATAAAGAAGGAGGAAGAGGTCAACAGCCTGCTCCTCTAGACAACGTGGAAAACGTCGGCAGAGAAGGTCGGCTACTGAACGAGTTGTTAGCTGGAGGCCACGACGTCGGATACCCGACGACACATACCCAGAAACCCGCATGTCTCCTCAAGGCCTCAAGCTCAAGCCTCATGTTCCAACGGACCCGGATTGGCTGTCTCTGCCCAGACTTCCACTAAGATGTTGGAGAACTGAGAAAATCGGGCAAGGCGGACGATTCGAGTTGAAGTGGATGGTTACGGTGTCAACGCTACGTTGGAATCGTGGAACATTGAGCATCGAGGTTCGAGTGAAGGGTCTCTATCAACGACACTCCTAAGCGTCCCACGTCCCCGTTTCTATTGGTGCGATGTGAACTTTGGATATCGTTATTGAAGGAGTAAACGAAAATGACATAAACTCACCAGTATACCTCGCCCAAACGCAAGCGTCCCTGCCCACTCCATTGAGAAGCGCCAATAGCAAGCTAACCAGCCCCTGCTTCCCATTCGAGGACGTCGAATGTTCTGATGACGGAGAGAGAGGCATCCGGGACCAGAATACAGCGGAGCATTAACATTTTCACGTAGTAGCACCCAACGAAGGTACCAGAGACCACTCAGTTATATCCCCAGCAGCAGACATGCGCCGCGAATTTCATTCCTCGCAAGTTTCTCTAACTTATCAGCCGTATCCTGATCATGTCGCCAAAGAAAAGTCGCCATGGGGAGGCAATTTACTCCACCAGGATCGTTAAACCAAGTCCCTAATTTCGATTTTTTCGTCAATTGTTCATTCATCATTTCATCGTCGACTCAGAAATCGAGAAAACGTATAGCAAGAGGTACTGTACAGTAATAGTTGGAAATCTTCCCGGTAACATGGATGAGCAAATGAACGGGTGAAAAATATGCCTTCAGAATACAAAATAACTACAATTACGATACATATCACTGCTCAATTTGGGAGTGATATGTATCGTAATTGTAGTTATTTT